>WEIS01031874.1:0-12612 GCA_013389965.1 Todus mexicanus | reverse complement strand
GACTTTGAACCTGTCACTTCATGGATAGTGGGATTGTTAGTTCTGCTGAATAGAAGATTGTCCTTTCCAAGCCCTAGAAAAATAAGGGAACATTTATCTAGCAGCTGGTTGATTTTATTTTTAATGGCGACCATTTTGAAGCTAAGCCAGAAGGCAAAACATCAGCCTTATTGTTGACAGAAATACATTGCTAGCCAGGGACAGGTAAGAGGATCAGAAATGTGTAACAGATACAATTACTGTGATGCTCCGAAGGTTTTACTATGGATGCCTCTTCGCATCATGCGAATCTGTATTACTATAGGAAATTGTGGTGCAAGCCCCAGGCAGAGAGGTGGGTGCAGGTTTAACTCTTCTGTTTTGAAGAGGTTTAGATCTGATTTAAATTTGCCTCCTTAGAACTGTGAAGAAATGTGAAATACAGTGTCTGTCTCAGATGAGTCACCTGTAGCCTGAATTCATGTGTTAGTGTACCTTGCGGTGCAGGGAGGCACGCTACCAGTCCAAGGTTGCCGATGGAAGGATGCACAAGTTTCTCAGACTTCTATGATCCTGCACTGAGAAAAATATCTAAAAAGGACTGGTATCTTATTCAGAGTTGTCCTGTGAAAATCTGAGCATCCCTTGTTTTGTAGGGAAGCTAGTTCATCNGAGCATCCCTTGTTTTGTAGGTAAGCTAGTTCATCCTACTTTAAACATCTAGTAGGATGTGTGCTATGCAGATGCAGTCCTGTAGAAAACACTGTGTTTGTTAGGCACATTTAGCAGATGTTCTCATTTCAACACTTTTTTGGTCCCTTTTCCCTCTAATCCCTCTCCCCACCCCAAACAAGCCTGTTTGCTCTAGCCCACATTCTAGCCTCCATTTATGCACTTCTTACAGCTACCCAAACCAAAGGTATTATTGAAATGCAGAGTTGTGTTCCACAGATTTTTGGTGGGCGTCCCTGTTAAGATCTAACTGCCAGAAATAAGCTGCTAGTATTTACAGTGACTCTTCATACAGCAGTCCAGTGTTTCAGGCACAGAAATGAATTTTTCTCATCTTGAGTTCTGAAGGTCAAAAACATGCCTTTGCCAATGCCTGATTGCAAAGCGTTGTGAAAGAGCATCTTCCCTTCGTCTGTACCCTTTCCACGTACATTTATACTTTAATGGGAGAAAGTCGTATTTTTTTCTCAGTTTCTGACCTCCCAGTTTATGCACGTGCCATGGCCATAGCTGGAGTGGTTTTAAAGATAGGAACTTGTATAGTTTCATTGTGTGCTGTAATCTGCATTGCCGTCTGCAGATGGAGACCCATCTGTTTTGCTGTCCAAATGGGCTTGTAGCATGCACATCTTCTTTACATTTTTGAGATTCATGCAGTTACATGAATTTCACCCAGTGGTTTGGGATTATATGTGATAATCAAGGCCTCTTTCCTGACATTCCTAACATCTGCTGAAATAGGAGGAGAATATGATGGAATGTGTGTCTTTGTAATACATTTTTCGGCATCTAAGATAGAATAATAGAATGTTTTCAGTTGGAAGGAACTTTAAAGATCATTTAGTTCCAACCCCCCTGCCGCCTTCTGCTAGACCAAGTTGCTCAAGGCCATGTCAAACCTGGCCTGAATAGAAAAGTACAAACTCAAATATTTGTAATTTTGTTAGTTTTTTCTAAACCCCTTTATTCTGCATGGAAATTTATGCAGGAAGTATGTATACTGTGCCAGTGTCTAGTATATATGTTTCTATGCAGGTTCATGAAATGTACAAGTTACTTAGCAGAATTCATTCCTCCTTAGCTAACAGTGTTTTTATTTTATTACTATTATTAAAATATTAATGTCTTTTTACTTAATTTTACAGCCGTCAGAGCTCTCTGACAAAACATTTTTCAGATTTCAAATACAAAGGATTCTGCCAGCACATTAAACTAACTGATGTTCAGTGACCGATAAATCCTAACTTTATACTAAGTGTCAAATTGTTCCAACTTTTCTTTGTAGTCACTCCATTAACAGAAATCCTGGTGGATTCCTTTGGTATTCTCATGCATATCAGAACTAATTCTCTGGGAATTCCAGGGCAATTCATCACTTACTCTGTGTTTTTTATGATGCCAAAAAATGTTCCATGCCTACATATAAGACGGAAATTTAGGAACTTATTTGACAACTGAAAACAGAAATCTGCAATAACTTCTGTTTTCATTAGAATATTTTATTAAATCTTCATTTTGTCTTTAACCCTTTCAAACTCATCGGTTATTTACTTTCCTGGATATTAGACTATTTTATGGAAGGGTCTCGGACAGTAGTAAAGTCTTAGGAGAAAAATGTTGTAACTTTTTGCACATAAATTAAAGAATTTTAGGAATGGTATTTCTGCTCAGTATTTGTGTTGCTTATGAATTTTTTCCACCAGAGAAGATCTGTTGGATTGTGTATCTGGAACATTGCAGTTTGTATGGCAATAAAACACAACTGGTGCAAAGCAGTCTTCATGGTAGTGTTTTGCTTAACTGTTAAATTTGTAACAAATGAGAAAAGAGTGTATTATGAAGTCTTGGTTTTAAAAATATTACCGGAACGCAGTTAAGAGCACATCAGTGGCTACTGAATTACAGATATATTGGTAAGAATAAAATTGAAAGCTATGTCATTTTTAATTACTCAAAGAAACTGTTTCAGATATGGGACCCATCTATGTAAAAATGGGACAGTGGCACAACTGAAGGCTTATACATTGCATTGGTGTATTGTTTTTGGTATTGAATAACTATGCTTTTTCCTACCTGTGAAACTGACATGACTGTCCATGTTTGTTTAGAGCCCATTGTATTAGTATTGGAATCAAGCCCACAATGTAGGACTCTTAATAAGCAACAGGAGGAGAGAACAAATCAATGGGTTTAGACTTCTGATTCTGTTATCTTAAAAATCCTCTAGGTTTTGGCTTGTGTATGAAAACAAGAAAGTAAAAGGAACTTATGAAAATTAACATTAAGTCATTCTTTATGCATGAGTAAATTATTTTAAAAATATTATTACTTATGAGTGCTTTTATTGTTCTATTGTATTAATAATGCTAGAAGGTTTTTTAACTTTCTGGACAGTTGCTTTGGCTCTCTTTGTAAGGGAATGAATGACTTCTCAAGTTGGAGCTAATGTTTTGCATATGAGGATTTTTAAAAAATATTCCATTAACTTGAAAACAAAACAAATACAAAGCACACTGGTGGTGATTTTGTGTGAGATAGTTTAGAACTGTTTGGAGAAGTTGAGGGGTTAGTTTAATGAATAGACAAAGTGCCATAGTTCAAAATTGATCTTTAGTTATAGTTGTGGATTGATTATATATAAATTAGGTCCTCTTGGCCATTATCAGTGCAGTAGAAAAATGAAGCATCTTATCTTTTTTTTTAGTTTTGCAATATTTTTAATAGCACTTGAAGAATAAAGGAGGAGGATGGAGATAACTATATGTAGGGATAATACTGGAAGTAATATAAATCAGATACACAATCCTTTGTTAAGTTATGACATTATTTCCTTAAATGTAACATGAGTGGATGTGGTGGTTTGTGAAATACTGTTGTCTTTGGCTTGGGTTCATTGTGTATCTGTATTTCTTTTGCCAAAAGCAATGCTTTCTGGATACCCACATGCATAAAGTCGAAAAAGAAGCTCTTTACCACAGAGACAAATGATTCAACCAGCATCTTCCACTACAACTTTCTGGCAAGCTAAGATGTAAACGCAAATGTTTGTATTTTTTGTCCTCGTTTTTTCAAAGATAGAGACTTAAAACTCCAAAGCTGTCTGTGTCTGGTTAGGAGGTTGCATGCTGGTTTTGTGGTGTGGGTAACTCCTAAAGCTATCTGCCCTTTGTCTGGTAACATAGGCTCGCAATGAGTGTATGTTTCAGTTATCAATCCTCGTCTCAAGAACTTGTGGGTTTTCTGTTCATTCATCTTCTTTCGGATGTTAACCTTGCTTTTACGCAGAACTAGTCTTCCCTAGAGAGCTGGCATGAGCTGTATTTGGAGCATAGTCCTCAATGCGAGTCCCAAGCACTGACAACAATCTCTTCTGTCAGGCAGGCAGGCTGGTGCCTGCAACTCAGCTTCTCTGGACATTGCAGCACTGGCGGACTGGGTCGCTTGTGAATAGGCCTTTATTTGCAGCCACGTGCTCAATGATGGTGGGGCCACCCGCATTCTGCGGGCTTTAATTGAGGTGCTGCAATTGAGCTAATTTTGCTCTAGGGACAGTCACAAGCCTTCAGCCTTGTAGAAACCACCTTTACAAAAAGCACAGTGAGCTGCATGCCAATGCAAGTGAAAAATGCGCACTGGTTCAGCTTTGTTTGATCCGTTGTGCAGCACTGTTGCAAGCCATTGTGGCTGGTCTGTGAATGCAGATATGAGGAGGTGTGGGAAGGCGTGTGGAGGAGCACTGGAGCATGCTGCGATCCTCAGCTCCACCTGGCTCTTGGCTAAGCTGAAGTTCAAGTGATGTGTTTTAATTTGGAGCGTACCTCTCAGTTTCGGAGTCATGACTTTACCTTCACAAGTTGCACTGTGAACAGGTTTACTATATGAAATTTAACAGTTTCCAGAATTGGGAGAAGATGGACTGATAAAATATAGGCAAATTTCATACTATTCTAATAAAAAGATAGTTTCCTGTCTTGGCCTTCTATCGTTAGTATTTCCAGCTCCTATACTCTTAATTGGCAAAGCTTATCAAGGAATAAACAGTCTCTGGCTGGGGAAGATACTCTAGAGTGGGAATTTTTAGTAACCCTTAGGGATGATTGTTTTGATGGAGGGGCTGGGATTCAGATGTCATGTCATCTCTTTGGAAGTCATACAGGTTTTCTTATTGCCTGCAACAGTGAGCAAATGAAGGTTACGTTTGGGGGTTGCTTTTGCTGGTGGTGGTAACTTTTCTCCCCAGCACTGCAGCGCTAATTATCCCTACTGAGTGTGCAAACCTTGTGAAAGCATCTCGTGCACATGTGATCAGCCAGCATGCCCTGAGCTACCAGAAGAATGTCCAGTTGGCAGATGTGTGAAGCTTGTGGCACAGGCAAAGGGTCAAAGTTTTTTTTCCCCAGCTTGTTGGGAAGTGATGGATGGTGAGGAGTTGGCTGGAGAAAGACGTATACTTGCTGCCTGCTGAGCAGGTAGCACTGCTGCTCTGGTAGAAAGACAGGATAGAGCTGCCATGCTCTCAAAGATGCTCATTTTTGTCCTCATGAACTGTACTCTTGCTTAGCGGTGTGGAAAGTTGTTTGTCCGAAACTCTGGAGAGTGAAGTTCCCAGAAATGTACTTGCACTAAAGAACTCAATCTTTTAGCATTTGAAACCTAACCGTTTGAGATCTTTGGTAGGTTAAGAGATAGGAAATACAGTAAAAATTGCATAGCTATGTATAGAGGAGGGTGTGTGCATAGATATATATTTAATATAGTTATTTTGCTTCTGCTGCTCCAATAAGTGACATGCAAATTGTTTTCTGCCTGTACTGTCCACGGCAGTTGTAAGAAACTGCAAACTATTCTGAATTATGGGAATATGAGCTCTACAAAACTTACTGGGGAATTTGTTGCACATGTGGAATTACACTTCAAAAAAGTAGAGAGTGTGTTTCACAGAGTCAGAGGCTTAACAGGCTTTCACTTTGGATTTAAACTGAAATGTTTTTTCCAATTCTCTGCAAGTGATACTTCATTAGAACCAATTTACCTCTTCATCTTAGTCAAGAAGCCCGAGAGCAGAACCACGTGCTTATTTCCAAACGGCAACACCTTCAGTAAGGTGTGGTTTCTAATTAAAAGATTTCCTCCTAGCTCATATGCTAAAACTCTGCATTGCAACTTAAGTATATCATTAGCATAGTTATTTTTAAATGATTTCTCAATTGCTTAGGTTTTTCTTAATATCCAAGACATAAATTTATATTTATATGTGTTGCGTCTATTCACACCAACCATGAGATAACCCTCTGCAGTGTTTTCTTGTTCTTTTCTCAGAATATATACAAGGTATAGATTGCTACTTTTGAAAGAATGATACAGGAACATATATGTGCTTTCATGCATTGGGGAATAGAGAAACAAAATTACTCCATCCCAACTTTTGAACCTCATTTAGCATTTGCACATTTTACCAAAACAAATTGCTAATTTATCCTGCCCACCCCCTTGTGTGGTTCTCTATGGCATACATATCTGAAGTTTGAAAGGATTTCTCATGCCACTTTAAATTCAGCCTGTTTTTTGTTCTGGGAGTTGTTTTGTTGCTTTTTTCCTCTTACTTATCCATCATTTTAGAAATACAAATTTTGATGCTAACAGATGATTGCAGTTAGATTCCTGGCTACAGCCATTTTATTAACAGGGCGGCAATCCTGCCTAGCAAAGTGACATTTGGAACTGAGCAAACCATGTTTCCATCTCCACTACATCTTAAAAGACCAACTGGCAGAGTTTCTTTGTGGATGGCATAAATATGCCTGTTAAAGTCATTTGGCTGGGATTGTTTGCAGTCTGATTCTGCTTATAAGCAAGAAGTTAAATGTTTTAAATTGCTGTTAGTCATTGTCAAGGAGAGCAGGGCTACTCTGAAGCAGATAAGGTCAGTGAAATGTATGTAATGACTCGTTATTGGATGAGTGGGCAGCTGCTTGGGGAACCAGGTGGAATATGAATATGTCAGTGGGAGGGTATTGAGGCAGGTAGTGCCTGGGGATATGTTGTGCTGTGCATTGCTGTCCCTGCCTTCTCTCTCTGCGTAGGAATTAGCAAGGTCCCACCTGTTTCTGGGGAGCTACTGTGATACTGCAGTTCCAGACAGTTCTTGCATGGTGACGTACTCAGGGCTAGGGATTGAGAAGATGACCCAAGAGCTGTGTGCTGGATGTGCTGCAGGAAGAAGGTCTCCCTCAAAACGGTGGTGTTGCCTTTAAATTACAATTTTAAAAATTATTAACCTCTTTTTCTTTGTCTCCACTACAGGATGGATCACTGGGAAATATTGATGACCTGGCGCAGCAGTATGCAGACTACTATAACACCTGCTTCACGGATGTATGTGAGAGGATGGAAGAGCTGCGCAAACGGAGGGTTTCCCAAGAACTTGAGATGGTATGTAGAGAAGTTATGACTTCATTAACACGTGGTTGCCCTTGAAGAACCAATATTCAGCTTGAAGAGTTTTACCCAAGAAAAATACTATACGTGATTATGTTCATGTGCACAAACATTTCAGCCAACTCAATTAAGTACTTGGAAATTAGCAGGATTTTTTTTTTTTCTAGGTATTTGTTATGATTCATTAGGCCTTGGAGTCTGCATTTCTTAGTTCTTCTTTAATTAGAGTATTTTTGGCTTGCACACATTTGCTTGCAAACCTCAGTGCTTGGAGGCAAGACGATGTCTCATGAAAGCATGGTTTCCTTGCTCCAAGATTCTCCCCATGTTAGCTCAACAAAACTGTGTGCTGTTTCTCAGTTGCACTGTACGAGTTGTTAAAGCACTGCTTCTCAGAACTCAAAGGTGCAAATACTGCTTTCACGCTCCCAAACATAAGCAGTCTTCAATTTTGTGAACCCTTTTCCATTATTATGCCTCACAGGACCTGGGGTACATTGAGTCACTGAGTCCTTCAGGCTGGAAGGGGCTTCAGGAAATCTCCAACCTTTGGGTCAAAGCGGTGTCAACACTGAATTCAAACCAGGTTGCTCAGAGCTTTCTCTGACTGGGTTTGAAGACCTCCAAGGATGGAGGCTTTGCACCTCTCTTTGCAACCTGTTGTACTCTTCATAGTGAGCTTTTCTTTTTTCCTGATATTCTATGAGGTAACCCCTATGACAGTTTATACCTGTTGTCTCTCATTCTCATTTCATGCACCACTGTGAAGAACAAGGTTCTCTTTGATAACCTCCCAAGGTACCAGCAGGTTGCCCATAGGTCTCCTTGAAAAACTATCTTTTCTCCAAGCTGAATCTCTCAGCTTTTCTTGTAGAGCAAGAGCTCAAGTCCTTGAGCACCTTGGTGGCCCTTCCATGGGCTTGATAAAGTTTATCAACAACTGCCTAGCATGCAAAACTGCAGAGCCAGAGGTAGTGGTCCAGGAATGGTCTGACAGATGCCAGGGAAATGGGAAAAACTGTTTCCCTGATCTCTTGGCTACATTGCTGTTGATGCAGCATGGGATGCTGCTGGTTTGTGCTAAACCTACTGTCCCCCAGGCCTTTTTTGCAGAGCAGGCTGGTCCACCCAGTCACTCCCCTGCCTGTGCTGGTGCATAGGCTTGCTCCTCCTCAGGAGCAGGACTTTACATTTGTCTGAGCTGAATTTCACGTGGTTCCTGCCAGGCCACTCTGAATGGCAGCCCTGCCCTCAAGCGTACTGACTGCAGCCCGAGGTGGCCGTCATCCATTACCTTGATGGAGGAGCCCTCTGTTTCCTCCTCAGATATCTGACAGGAATAGTTCCCTGCACTACTCATAACTAGCCTCCAAGTATGGCACATTAATCACTACTCTTAAAGCCCAACTCACCAGTTTTTCACTAATTCAGTTGTGTAGACTTCCTGGGGAGTCCCACTTTAGCCAAAACTACTTTATATGCAGGTCATCTCTATACATAATTTCTATTAGGTTTAAGAAGGAATCTCTTAGGAGGCCTATCACAAAAAAATAATGTGTTTTCACTTGTTGAACGATTTCCTTATTGTCCTGTAACACTAGTAAATGTTTGTAACCACTTAAGGTAGGTATGTATTTATTACTTATCTCTGTGCTTTTTTCATTGTAAACATCTGTGTTAGTTTTCATAACATTCATAAAGATCATCTGTGATGGAGGAAAAAATGCTTTTAGGTCTGCTTTGTTAGGTCTTCAGTGTTAAGCTTGTATTTCCCCACAGTACTGTATGTTTTTACAGACTTACAACTGTAATTTTTGTGTAACACACATAGAAACTTATAACCAGTATTGTTACTACCTCTACTGAGGCACAGTATAATTATGTCTCTTACCTTTGCCTCTCCAGATTCTACCATTGACTAGAAGCAGGGAGTGGTTTGCATCCTTTCGTTCGCAGCTGTATCTGATGATATAGACTACTTAAGGCTACCTTCTTCTTAGGTTTCCAATTTAGCAACTGAGAGGCTTCCAGAGCTTGTATAGACTATGAACTTCAGTTACAAAATGAACAGTTGCAGCATTAAGGCAGAGTCATCTTCTCTGCCTAGCTGAAGTTTGCTAGTTGCTTCTTTATTTTTAAATGAAAAGAAAAACCACCATCAAATGTATTTTGCAGATCTCTTGCTGCCAACAAGTTCCAAGTGTTAAACAAAAGGTTATTGCAGGAAATCCTTTTGTAGACAGACCCTTGAGGCTTCTGTGCAAAGAAGCTGATGTACAGAATCATGATTCTCGTGAAACACCCACGCTCAGCATGCCTGGTATTCTGGGTAGCTGTTGGCAGCAACGAAAGCCCCTTTCCTGGTGCTCTTGGAAGGCAGCTCCTGTGCTGGGTAATGAAGTGTTTCTTATGATGGGAGAGGACTCCCTTCTATTTAGACAGATGGGCCTAATTTGGCTCCCTTCATTGCCGAAGCTGCAGAAGCCAGACTGAGGAAAGCCATGTGAGCTTAATTAACTCACATCAAAGGTGCAGAGCTTCACACTAGTTTAAACAGATGTGATATAACCCAAGACAGACCAGTGGATGAGTCACTAGCTCATTCTGATTTAGAGAAGCTATAGCCAGAGAAAGTGGCTCTGTGAAAAGACATCCTAGAGATTCCTTTTCAGTGACTCTCATATTGAGTTTGCTCACTCTAGTAGTCCAGTGATGACTTCTTGAACTGTCAGGTCAGAAAGAAAATATTGCAGTTGAAAATGAAATTAGTGCTCAATTTTTGCTATGTCTGTCACCACTGTAATACTGTTTCTGGACATCAGATAACCATTCTGCTGATAACACAAGACTATAGATATTATCTCACTTGCAGAAAACCAGCATCCAAACAGCACTGACTGCAGCTCAAACTTGCTCTCATTAAGAAGTAGGCAGGCTTTACTTGGGTACACAGGGAGCAGGCAATGGCCGTGTCGACTGGAGTGTATTTTCAGCGTGGTAGAGTAGTATGCCTCTTCATCAGATGCTGTAGAAAAAGGAAATGGATTAAACAGCAGACCTACTGATGTGACTACAAAAGTACTAATGTGAAAGATAGAACAGAAGAGCGACTTTGTTGTGATGTTTTTCCTCTCTTTACAGCTTAAAGAAATGCAGTATAACTGCGGAGGCTTTGCAATAGTGAATGGGGAGTAATTCTGGGTCAAATGCCAGCTTCACAGCATATCCTAGATGTGCTATGATAGCAAAATACATGCACCAGATAGCGAATTTATGCAGCCCCAAAATTATTATGCACCAATATTATTGAGCTGGCCTTGCTCTGCTGTACATTGCTCACCTAGCAGGGGTGAAAAGGGACAATGCTGTCTATATTCCCTCTCTTCCCACCAGTGCAGTTGTGCCGGGGCATACCGTATGATAAACCCAACCCCTGCACTTAGAGCAAGTCTAAATGAAAGCTAAGGGGCCCAGGGAACAGTCTCTGTTGACAGCTATCTCACAGCTACAGATCTGGTATACAAAAAAAAAAATGTGTAAAGAAAAAGGTATCGGGATACATCTTTAGATTTCATAATCATGAAGGAGCTCTCAATCAGCACCTATGGTACAGCTTGATTTTTGGATGGCAGTTCTGGTGCCTTCCTGTGAAATGCAGTATGAGTGATAAATATGTAGCAGAAACAGGAAAGGCCGAAGTTGGTTTTGGAGTTGCTGTTACTGAATGCGCTGAACAAAGTCAAAGAGTGGGTCACACCAGGGGTCAAAGCGTCTTCTAAAAGTTGAACAGAGAGACTATGTCAGGAGGAGCAGCATTTAGAACAAAGAAGTGCCTGAGCTGGCAGAGCTTTGCCAGGAACATGTACCTGGTGCTGGCTCACCCAGATTACCCTTTGTTGTGTATCCCCTGGAAGGACAGAAATATGAACTGTTTATTGCTGCTTTTGTACACTTTGAAATAATCTTAAGCTGTTTGAAAGCAAGTGTTGATATCTTGATTGTATATTGTACTTTCTAATCAGTTCTTCAACCTGGCCATTTCAGTCTGGATATCCTGCTCTGAAGTGGAATTTTTAAAAAAAAATCACTCGGTAAAATTGTTTGGGAGAGCAGCATATCTTGTAACAAAACAGTAGCTGCAGATGGAGCTGAACAGAGTATTTTTCTAAATGGTAGCACCGTCAAGGATTGTTAGTTGTCCCTAACCACAAAAACTGCTTTTTGCGTTTGGAATTTTGCCTCTGTTTTTGTAACAGAGAATGTGCTTGGGTTTGAACATTAATGTTTGTGAACAGCATGGGAGTTGCCCACATTTCCTAGCATTTGGCCTATTCCTGTGTACCATGTGGTTTTTTGGCTGAGGAAAAATGGCAGTCGGAGTAAATATATATTGGATTTTCAGGCCCATAATGGATGTATCACTGGTAATATTGAGCTGGACATCTGCTAAAATGCAGTTATGGCCAGAAAAGTGACTCTATGAGGATGGCACCTTGTTACTGCTCCTGTCTGCTTCCTTTGTGTTGTTGGGATCATATCTGCCTGGCTCACTGACAAAACCGGGTTCGCCTTGCCTGTCAGCAAGGCAGGACAGCATTGATATAGCTGTGAAAGAGCAAACTGCATTCTGTTGTCTCATCCATCACTGACAGTGGCCAGCTAACTGCTGCTGCCAAGGTCTGTATTGTAGCTGATGGTCTTGAAGTCAAAGGACAGCTTGAGGTTTTCTGATGGACTCTGACAGCTATGGCTGTGGCACTGAGGAGCTGCATTAATCTTTTGACTTGCAAATTACATAAATGTAAAATGAACGATACTGGAAAGCTATAAGGCACACAAGTATACCTTTCCCCCCAGCCCCCCATTTCATTCATTTTTATGTGTATAAGGACAAAGCATTCAGAATCCCTATATGCATGGTGGTAAAGTACACTACATGTTTTTGGCAAATTTACTAGCCTAATCCTGTGTGTTTTTACAGTACCTGCACATATACACATGCAAAGTCATAAATTAGAAATCAGTGTAACACCAAAATAGATTTCTTGCCTTGCTGCCCAACACGTATGTAGTCCTCGTAAGCCTTGGCTGTGCATGGTTTTGAAAGATGTCAGCAACTAGTTGTTCAGTTGGAGCTGACCATCTAGATAATGTCATCACATATAAATGGTATATGTTAAGCAATGCAGAGTGGAGGAAAAGTAGCAAAAAGTAGAGTAATTAGTAATTTGAGTGATAGAGTAATTCAGCTTTAACCTTCTTAGAGATGTATTTGGCTGATACAGTACTGATGGTTGGCAAATATCGTAAAACTACTTGAGAAACTAGCTGACCTTCACTAAAGGAGACCCAGAACTGCTACAGTCAGTCATGTATGTTTAAGAAATATCCCCAGGAGTTACCCACTGATGCTGGAGTTAGGATGCTGAACATTTTTGTGGAATCTGCCTGTGCCTGCTATAT
>WEIS01031870.1:595-17632 GCA_013389965.1 Todus mexicanus | reverse complement strand
TTATTATTATTATTTTCTTGGAATGTTTCAGTCTGTATAGAAATATGAAGATTCGTAGTCACATTTTTACAGAGTTCGTTTGCATTTACAGTGTCACATGTCACCAAATGACATTTTCAAAAATATCTGTTAATTTTCCAACCAACATTGCTTAGTTTGCTTTTGTAAAATACCTGCTCCAAATGTCTTTTCAAAGCTTGTGTTAAATACATTTGGCACAAGAATTGTTACCTCTTCCGTGGATTCATCTAATTCAGTGCAAATGATGAAGCCACTTGAAACTTCTCCCTAACAGCACTTAAATTTACCCATGCAAAAACACTCCAAAATACACCCCTGGTGACAGAACTCATATATGACAGCTAGCAGACAAGGAGAGATTGGAAAACTTCTTTAATAAAGAAAGATCTTCCCTTTAATAAGGAACTATAGTTCCTCACACCTTCTAGTGGAAACAGAAACCTGTGGAGATAAAAGAATGACACTCGGCCCATTTACACTGAGGCCAAAATATATCAGTCATTCAAAAGGCCTTGATAAAGGACGTCCCTGCACACTGCTGAAACAGGATGAGAAGATCTAGCAATGAGAACTAAACCTCTAAGTGCTAAGATCTAGAGATCTGCCACACAGTAGGAAAACCAGAATAGGAATATGACCCATTTGATGGCAAGTGGGGAAACAAACAAAATACACTGGGTGGCTTGCACACCACAGAAATAGCCACCTGATTTATTAAGAAGAAGTCACCTGATTTATTAATAGTCTCCTGATTAAAAATCCTGTAAGAAGCAGGTGGATTTTGTCCTGGGTTTCTTACGCGAAATACTAACTGCAGTGCCAGCTTACAGCGAAGATCCAGACAGGCATTTTTCTGAGTACGCCAGCAATTACCAGTTAGTAGCAACTGGCAAACCCCAACAGTATTCCGGACAAATACCACAAGCACTTGCTCATAACTCAAGCTGTGTTCAAAACTTAAGCGTCACAAAAATCTACACATTGAAATAATCTAGCAATGAATCAAGAAATTGGACTTTACACTTTAGGCAGGTTTAAAGGTAGGACTTAGTAGCAATTAAAATACTGCCTTTTAAACTGATAGGCAAGGAGAATAGCTAGAGTTAGCACGTGCCAGGAGAGAAATACCAGAATATCATAACTTCTACCTGGCTAAAGTTTAGCCAAACAAGGTGACAAGTGAGAGACACTAGCTGGCTCTGGTAGGAGAGATAACTGAAGCCCTTTGACTCGGTAATGGGGTATGTTTTCACGGGGCCAAACAACAGATGGCAACCAAGACAGGCTCCTGCTACCTCATAAAGACAAGTTGAGGGGAAAAAACCCGAACCAATCTCCCCCCTCCACCCCCCCCCAAACCACCATCACAACAACAAAACAACCCCAAAACCCCAGAAAAAAAAATAATTTGAAGACTTGATATCAAAAGTGTAAAAAACTCTCTGTTTTGATACCAGTACTTTGATACAGACTACTGATCAAGAGTTACATGAGCCATCCTGGATAGGGGATGTGGGTGTGATCAAATCATTTGGTGAAGAATTTGTTCAGTTTTGCTCCTCTCTCCACTCAGAAAGCATCAGTCTCCTGCTAACAGGATACTGACTGCTCACTATCCTATGTAATTTCTGAGCTAAAATTATGTTGTTTTCTTAAAAAAAACCCCAAACAGATACTCTGCTTTTCAAACAACTTCTGCATTCAGAAGCTTCCATTGTCCTTTCCTAGGCAGCAGTGTAACCGAGTCCGCTCAGAGTCCTGACGCAAAGCCCTCTAAAAATCATTTTAAAAATTAATAAAAAATATCCACAAACAGACTTTGGATCAAGCATAAGTATTTCATTTCCAAGAAGCTCTTAGATGTTTTTGTCAGGGAGCCAATTTTAAGCACAGTTTAATCTCCTGCTCAAAAGAAAATTTGAAAAGGTACGAACGGGAGTTGGATTCCCCGCTTTGTCTCTGTGGATTAGGAGGAAAAATCAAGTCTCTGACACGTATCATGAATTTTACAACTAACAGACCTTTGGGTTCCCCTCCATCACTTCTCCCAATCCACCCCGCCCCTCTGAGAATCACAAGTTTTGCCTTTGCTGTCACTTAGCCAAGTTTCACACAAAGCTGGGATAATTTGGAACGCAATTCGGCTAAACACAAACTTTCAGCTAAGAATATGCCCTTACAATCATTTTTTAACTTTTTTAATTATTATTATTTATTAAGGCTTAAACAAGTCTCTTTCACCATGCACATCATTTTACAAAGCTTAATACTGGGTCCAGGTGTGGCTGCTTATGGGAGCAAGAGGCAAGCTGCGTGTACCATCACACATTGCTGCCTCTTGCTCTCAGAGCTGAATTTGTTTGTTTATTACATTTGAATTTGTTCGTTTATTAAATTGGTAAATGCTTACGTAGCACAAGCAACTGTAAGTCACTGTCTACTAACTGCTAAATCACACTGGAGGGCTTGCAGAGACCAAAACGCAGGAAGAAAGCAACTCTTTATGTCTTTATTCAAAATACAAATAACAATGAGACGGTTTCCTACTTACCTCTTTTCCCATTCCCTACTCCTATAGCCCAATCATTTAAACTTATATTTTTCTGGTAGAAACGGCATCCTTTCTGTAGTGTTACGTGATCTGAAATCTCTCATGTATGAGTTAAAGAATCTACTTTTCTTGATAAAAATACCCTTTTGCAAATGACTCTGGATATGACCGACAGCCCATCTGAACTGAATCCATTCATAAGATATGGAGACCCACTGAAGACGTGAACGTTGGCTGTCAGGGGAATACACGGCGCAGTGCAATGAAAGAAAGATTATTGATAGCTTAAAAAGGGCACAGAAAGCTTTACTGAGGGAGAGTAAGCGGAACTGAGCAAGATGGCCAACCCTATGTTTCTTCTGCACTAGGAGGTTGAGGTGATGAATCCAATTATCAAAAACCTCTTTTCCAGAAATAGAATGAGTGCTTTGGTTGAGAGGGACCAGAGCATAGGAGGCTCAGGAAGTATTTGTGGAGCCAATTATTTTATCTGCAGCAGTATTTCCCTTGTGCAGTGACTCTCATTTCTCCAAGAACCCCTGCTTGAGCACCCTTGCATCTACCAGAAGGATTCCAAGAGGAATTAAACCAGTGCTGTTCTTGATCCAAAACTGGATAAAAAGCACTCCCCAGAAGAGAATTCAAACTCATTTCTTAACCATGAATCCATAAAGAATCTAGGCTGGGAGAAATATAGCAAATCAGAAGAAACATTTTACCTTTTTCTTTTCACTTGCACCCTTTTGCTCTTAACAGCATAGGACCTTAGTGTCCCGAGAGTGTCTTACAGGCACACCGTCCTTCTCTTCCTGACCCAGTCCACCCCAAACACAGCGGTTAGGAGAAGCACACTCTTTACTCACTTGCAGATAGCACACAGGCCCAGAATCAGCTCCTACTGAGCGGACTTTAAAAGGTAAAAGAAAATAAAAAAGCGTCAGGATCATTTTAGCCCTAGAGCCAGGAAGAATAGACTGTATTTGACAACACAGAGAAGAAATGGTGGAGCCCATACACGCAACAAGAGGCCACGTTCCACACCCTGCCATGCTGCAAGGGTTCCTTGCAAGGCACTGCGCTCCGGTTCCTCCTGAAGTCTGTTCCAGCACTTGGTGCTCACTGTTCCTCCATTTCCAACCTCACACTTCTCAAGAAATAAATGGAATGGCTAGAAATTTGCCCCAGTCCTACAGTATAGCTCTCTACATTGCTCCCAGCCATATGATCTCTCACCCCCAAAAGTTCCTTTTGCTATTGTTAAAAAGTATCATTGTTTACATAAAATACACTTTCACAGGCATTGCTCATTGAGAAGAGGAAATAAAGCATCAGGAGCAAAGAATGACAGTGTTTATTGTCATAAACGCATCACAAGCTGATGGATTAGAAAGGAACATGAACTGGATGCACAGAAAGATGTCAATTAGAAGGACATAGAGGACTTACAGAAAAAAAAAAAGGTGTTTCAAGGCAAATTTTCAGCTGCTATAAACAAGTGTGGCCCCACTGACTTCAGTAAAGATAAGCCTGGGGCTGCTGATGCTGCTGAAGCACCACTGCTTCATGGAGGAAGGATTACAGCTCAAAGTGCAAAGACACAAGGGAGCTGCCAGCGCAAGCCTTGAAGAAAAAAAAAAAAAGGGGGCTACTGCCCAGCTGGTGTGGACTAGTACAGCTGCACTGGCTCCTGACAGTGGAGTACTACATGGTTTGTCACAAAAAGAACAGTCTCACCCTCCCTATTGTTTCAAAGAACTAATTTTTTTAAGTTATACCCGACACAGGTTAGTAGCCTGTTCCCAGAGGCCCAGCTCTTTGCGTGTCTTATGCATGCAGGGGGGTGGCTACAGCAGGCACAGGGAACATTGGCGAGTTGTCCCTTGCAGAGTTGAGCTCAGGCTTTCCTCTCGGCACTACGTGTACCCGGAGATGGCCCTTTCACTGATGACTTCCTTCCACTTTTCTACCAGCTTGGCGTATTTCCCTAATGCGTGCAGAGGTTTAGCAGCTGTTAAGAGGTGGCACCGGAGAGAGGTGGCAGCTGAGAAGCTCTGAGAGAAAAATGCAACAATAATAGAGCACATTACCTTCCCCCACTGCCTCCTCGATGGAAAAAGCAGCCTGGGCCATCTCCTGCTGGAGGGCGTGCGGCCCTCTGAGGTAGCGCTCCTTTACCTAAAGTTGTGCAGACCGAGCTGCAGGGAGCAGCTCAGCCCCACTACTGCAGTTAATGCCTTTACTTGCTTTTTTCTGGGACTCTGCTCTTCTCTGGGTCTCTTCTTCAACTCCCGTGAGAGCTGGACCCAAGCCAGCAAGTAGCTCTAGTTGTGCCACAGCGGCGCCCGCTGCGGGGTGGAGGGAGCTCCAGCCGCCAGGCACAGCAAGCGGGACGCCTCGGGGCTGAGCCAGGTCCGGACAACCTGAGCTCCAAGGTGGGCACTTGCTTTGTGCCGCTGCTCCCCCCGCTGCAGCGCTGCCAGGAGAGGGGCGAGGGAGGGCTGCAGCTCTGCCCGGGGCTCTCCCTGTGCCGCTGCCCTGCGCACACCCGAGCCCCGGCCACAGACAGGAGCCGAGCGGAGCCTGCGGCGGGGGCAGGGGCCGGGGCTCCGGGGGTGGGGGCTTCTGCCCGAGCCCTGACGTAAAAACTAAGAGGGGCTGCCCGCTCCGGCTTCTTAAGGAGCGCTGCGGCGGAGGGAGCCGAGAGCCCAGCCCAGCCCGCCGGAGCGCCGAGGTAAGGGCTGCGGGGCAGGGACGGGACGGGCAGGGGGTCGGTGGAGGAGCGGCCGAGGGGCGGCGGCGCTGCCCGGCTCCGGCTCCGGGTGCGGGTGCGTGTCGGGCTCGGCGCTGGCGGGTGCCCGGAGCTCTCGCTGCCCAGGCGGGACCCGCCCCGGCTCCTGTGAGGTCCGGGGTCCAGTGAGGAGTCGCCCCTGAGGGCTGGGAGCGGGTAGCGCGGTGAGAGCGAAGGAGCCGATGAACTTTGTAAGTGTTGTTGTCGTAAGGCGCTATCCACGCCGGGGAGTGAGTGGGACGGGGGGTTACACTGCGAGCAGGGGGAATAGGGGGAGCGTGGAGAGGAAAAAAAAGAGCCGGAAGGTGTGAATTGCAGAGAACTAAAGCTTGGTGGGCAAGAGGGGGAATTGCATGGGAACATTCACCACACGCACGGGTAAGAAATCACCGAAAACTGACATTGCCTGAGCATCCTCTCAGCTCCTCGCCATTTAAAAGTAACCCTGAACTTGTAGAAGACCAACAGCAAAATGCTGCCGCGGTTTGACCAGACCATAGGGACTAGTGGTGTTGGCAACTGGCCCTCACCAAAGCCATTCCCATCACACCTTCATATCAGCGCCCTGCCAGCTCCCTGCCCAGCACAGCCCCCTTGCTCACCTCTGACAAATCCAGAACCCCTTGTCTTACCCAGTTTTGTGACTCTGAAAGTTTCTGAAGGGATTGGGGAGGCAAAAGAGAAAGCAACCAGTTCAGTTGTTAACCAGTGCAAATCAGATGGCCTCTGTCCAAGTGACAGAACCATCCTTAAAATCAATTTTAGTATTACTCCTCCAACTACCTAGTTTTGGTGTTGGTTTGGTTTTTTTCCTTTCCATGGTCATATTTAAGATTGCTAAGTAGTTTTGAAAACTGGAAGCTTGATACAGAAAGTTAATTACATCCCTTGAAAAAGTCTCAGTAAGCAGATAGATCTGTGCACATGGCTCAGCGCATATGCTCAGGTGTCTGCCGCCCAGAGGAAAGGCTCTGATGCACAGACAAGTTCGAATGGAGTAGTGACTCACAGGACATCTTTGAGTTTGTTTCTGAGAAAGCAATCAAACCCGGCCTTGTGCAGCAGGGTACAGAAGAAAGATGCTTCTGGAGATCTTGGTAGCAGCATGAGGACAGCCCCATTACTACCACCACTGTAATAAGTGACATCCCACTAGGCAGAGTGTGCTGTGCCTCTTCTATTCATTAAATGCAAGGTTCAGAGACAAGCCTTGCCTAGCCAATTCTCCTCATGAGATCCTAACTCAGACTAAAAAGTGACTGTAACAAGTTGGAGGAAAATGTCCGAATACCTCCAAAATGTTCCTGGAACCTGATCAGGTAGCCGAATAAGGAGCTAGGTAAGAACATCATTGCCAGGACTGAAATCTCTGAAGAGTCCTTCAGCTCTATATTGGAACGTGTTCCACAAAGCAGCCTACCCTTCGCTGGTTTTGTGCACTGTCTGTGGCCGGGCTACCTTTCTCACACAATCTGTCTGCACATGCTTACCCTGCCTGTGACATTTTTTTGAGAAATATTGCTCGTGCTCTTGATGAACACTCACGGAAGAGGCTTTCTACACAAAACATCAGTGGATTATTGAGTTAAGCTTATTAAGAGAGGTAGCTTCTCCCCTCCCAACACTCTCCAACAATCAAACTGAAAACATAAAAGCATGAATATCCAACAGATTAGCACACACATTAAATAGAATTGTTTGTCCTAAAAGCTGATCTCAGATGTTGCCCATTTCCACAAATGCAGGGCTCTCCAGATGCCATGAGCTATACTAGAAACAACCCCTAAGCCTGTTACACATTAGAAATGCGTATCAGAAATGTGGCATTAGAAACACCAGAAGCACATACTTGCAGTGGAACAGGAACAGAGAGGTGGTAGATGCCCCATCCCTGGAAGCATTCCAGGTCAGGTTGGACAGGGCTCTGAGTAACCTGCTCTAGTTGCAGGTGTCCCAGCTCACTGTAGGGGGGTTGGACTAGATGACCTTGAAAGGTCCAGTTCCAACCCAAGCTGTTCTGTGATTCTGTAAGCACACATACATGCTGTATGATACAGCTGCTACGCTATGGCTTTGCTATACCTTGTTTTCAGAACTGTTCTGAATTGGAGCAGGTAAAACACTCCTGTTCAGTGGGAGATTTTGCAACCTACCATTAATCCATTAGAACACACTTTGAACAAATAGTTTTCCACTTGCTGTCCACAGATCATTGTAATCCTGCAGACTATTTTAAAGGACCCATAAAACTGAGGAAAGCAAGACTGCCTAAAGGCTTAATTTTACTGAAAAAGGTGAGGCGACCTGTAAATGAAGAAAGGCCAAAAACTTTCAGTATGAAGAAGTTCCAGATAAGAGAGTTCATCATATGGATTTGAGTATGATTAACAAATTCTAGGACACTTCTGCTGCACAGAATAATGCAACACCACTAGTATTTATATTCATACATGCAAAAAAGCATACATGGATCTAAAGAGCAGAGAAATAATTATCAACCTCTGAAGTGCCTTCTAAATCATGTAAGGTACCAGGGCTTTATTCCTGCATCGAACAGTGATAACTTCATCTTGTTTTGGTTCTGTCACTTTTCAGTTACACAATGGACCTCGGGAGCAGAGGAAGAATCCACTGCAACATGAGACTCACCTGCACTCTGCTAATCATGGGAGCATTCTGTGCGACACCCATCCTTTGCCACAGCCAAATTGATCCACTAGCTCTTGGGCGAGCAGACCCCCAGTGTTGGGAATCCTCCTCAGCTGTCTTACTGGAGATGAGGAAGCCTCGCAATTCTGACTCCATCAGTGGCTTTTGGGACTTTATGATCTTCCTGAAATCATCAGAAAACTTGAAACATGGGGCTCTATTCTGGGACCTGGCTCAGCTCTTCTGGGATATCTATGTGGACTGTGTGCTCTCCAGAACCCATGGCCTAGGGAGAAGGCAACTAGCAGAAGCCGAACAGAAGATTGCTAAGCTACATTCTCAGTTCACAGGGAGAAACCAAGGTTACTACTCCTTTAATACACATCTCATGGGCCATAACTAGAGTCTAGTAGGAAAGAAAAAAGATACAGGTTTATTGTGTTATGTGGTAATAGTACAAAGACAGAGGGCAATGCTGCGCAACCACCCCACTCTCCCCAGTGCAGAGCTATGTTTATGGTCAAAGTGATCTCAGCAAAAATTTGACCTTCAAATAACCTGAACTCTAATGACAGCATTTAAGTTTCAATTTGGTGAGGGAGGAAAGACAGCAGAAAGTGAAAGAGGAGGATTCAAACAAAGGCGGCAGCTCAGCAACTGAACATAGAAAGATATTCTCTCACATCAGCATTTTTACCACTATTGTGCCATGGCCAGGCTAGTTCTGAATCCCTCATTCTGAGAGGTGTGTCACCCCAGGAATGCATCGCGCTGGTGCTACTGGGGAGAGCAGCAGTCTTTTGGCAGAAGTGTAACGATATGTTTATTTGCCATCTAGTAGTCAACCACTAGATAGTTTCTATTTTCATATTGGTAGCTTTGCCCAACACACAATGGAAACAGAACTAGGACTTGGATGTGCACAGGCTTCCAGACAGCTTCAGGAGGAAGAACACTACCTATGACACTAAACGTTGCAATTCCTAACCTCCAGGTTCCCAGCCGCAGAGCTGAATCCCCATTTTTAAAGCAAGTGTCTCCATATGCAGTAAGGTGAGAGCTGGCACCTCACAGCAGGATCTGCAAAAGGTAGCACTTAGCTGCCCCAACTTAGCCTTCCCATTCCCAGCAGGAAGATAGTCTGTAGCTTTTCCTAAAGCTCAGTCCCTTTCAAGGCTTCAGTTCTAATCCTGCTACTGACAGATGCATCCTTCCCTGGAGAATGTCCACTTTCAGAAAGAAGCAGGTGCTATAATTTGATGGAACGGTAGAAGTGCTGCTGCCATCACCAACAGTGTAGCACATAGTACCCACAAGGAGAAGGCAGAACTGCCTTTCCACTTGAATGGATTCAGATCCTTATCTCCGCTTCCTAGATCGGTGTCTTAGTTATTAAGATGTTTGGGAGGGATATCCATGGAACAATGAGGAACCTCTCTGGGCAGTTACCCACTACAGCGTCTCTAAAAAAGGGACTTGAACTCAGGATTCTTCCACCACAGGGATACTATACCACTGGACAGATCACCTCTTGCCCACAAATCTTAAAACATGTTGTGTATTTAAAGATAGGATTTGAGATAGGATTGAGAGGTCCTTACCCCCATTACCTGCAGAGAGTATCATAGCCATTAAGTTAGGGGTTAGGAGTTGGGTTTGGATCAATCCCCTCAGACTGAAGAACTCTCACACAGACAGGGCCAGTTTCTAAACTCAACTTGGCCAAACAACCACTATTTGCATTTTGAAAGCAAGGAGTGGATCCTGTCCTGCTCTGCAAAGAATTTGAGATATAGCAGCTCTGAAAAGATCTTTACTATGCCGAGATATGCTGATGACAGGCAGCGCAGAATGCCCTTCTGATTCCCAAGTAGTCTGAGACATCACAAAGGCAACAAATTGCTCAGTCCTGAGTAGACTGATATACTTTTGGGTGCAAACAGAATGCAGCTTTAGACACTTGAAACAGCAGAAGTATGAAAAAGTGAGATGCCCATCAGGCTAAAGCACCAGATGAATTTTTGTTTTCAGGACTAAAGCTTTGAATATCACTGACCAAAACCCCCTCAGCCTTTTGTTCACATCTGGCTCTTCACACTGTGGTTTTCCTAAACAAAGAGCTTTTGTTCTAGTCAAGATTAAGAGTAATAGTCTAATGTATTTTGAAGAATCAAATTAGGGGGGTTGTGATTAATCCTGATTTTTGTTTACTCCTATACAAAGAGGCTTGAAGCATTACTAAGTATTTACACTTTAAGACAAACAATGATTCCTCCCCTCCTCTATTCTTTTGCCTCTTGTTTTGTGAATTATAATCAGTTAATCTGGTTTCTCTGTACAATTGATTAACATCAGTCAGTAGCAGGCAGCTTATAGCAGCAACAACCTAAATTTTGCTTTTCGGAGGAGCTATCTAACCTCTCATCCAAGTCTCCCAGTTTCTTGACAAAGCCAGTGGTTTTAATCTTTGTAACCCTTGATCCTACTGCCTTGTTTCATCAGTGAAAGCAGAAATCAGTTAATAATTGCAGATAGAAATCACATCCTAGCAGATGATTAAGAATAGAATTATCGTTTCTTACATGTAAAGAGATATACAAGTCTGTTTTCTTAGCCCGAAGAGCAGCATTAACGGCATTTGGATCACTTTGTGTACTTCACACCTACATGGGCAGGTGTGAATAGCTTTCAGCAGGCTTGTTCTGGAAGTCAAACAATAAAGCAAGATTTTTTGCTTTCACTTTTTTACTTTTGCAACCATTGATGACATCTTTATTGCCTTATACTGAAGTTTTAAATCATATTCCTCTTAAATATTTCCAATTTCAATTTGGTTGCAGGTTGTTTTTTTTAAAAAATTGCAATCAGGATCGTAAGTCAGGAGCATTTTGTAAGCAGCGTTCACTGTAGTTCTTTAAACGTATAAGTGAATTGGAAAAGCAAAACAGAGATCTAAAACTGGAACAAAAAATGCTGTCATTAAGGTATTACTATCCTAGTAGCAGATTTCAGAGCTAAAGGATAAATCCCATGAAGCAATTGTGAAAACTGAGTATTAGGAACTGAGCTTTTCTAAGACAAAACCAGAAAAGTCCTCCAAGCTAAAAAAACCTAGTGAAGTCCTCACTAAGAGGACTCAAGTAGTAGTGTGAAGTACTGGACAGAACTACTTTACATTTAAGAAGCACTCCCACAGTTCCCCATACTTTGCCCTCCTGGGAAAAAAGTCTGAGTGTGCACCAAGACAATGGCAGAAGTAGCTCAGGTCCAGACTTACAGGTTCAAACACTGTTTTCTGAACTGATCTACTCCTGCCAGGCTCCTGACTGCAATTACTAACCAGTCTGAAGACACTTTCCAAACTCTACACAATTCATGAAAAGCACAACAAAATCAGAGCAGCTGTAGATGCGTTATCTGACAAACTGCCTCCATCCAGCTAACACCCTACAGCAGCATTTCAGCTTCCCTAGATGTCCTGCAAAGAGGTGTTAGTCAGCTTTAAATGAGACAAGTAGCAAGAGCCCTTTACAGTTACCTGGCCAAGGTATCTTTAGTGACTCATCCCTTTCCACTAACACTATGAAAAAGCAGGTTCCACAAAAACATTTCCAACACTCCTGGAGTTAGACACATTATAGTTCTAACAACTCTTAATGAGCCGTAGTAAGACTTAACAACAATAAGGAAAACAGCTTTCATACTCACAGCAAGTCTTCCTGAAGAGCAGTTTTACAAGATGACTCTCCTTAAGAAGCCACACAACACATTTCCAGTACAAACACTGAACAAAACAAACACATAAAACTCTACTTCTTTTTTGCCCCTTTTCTCCTCACCTCGCAGTCCCCTGACTACATCACCTCTCCAAGTGGCCACAGCTGTGCACACCCCTCACAGGTGCAGGTCACTAGGTTCAGTTTATCAGCCCTTGCAGCTGGCCCGTGGCAGACACAACTTGCTGTCCCAGCTCTGCTGGGCTGCAGGGTCCTAGCGAGAGGAGTGGGGCAAAGGCTGCTGTGTTATGTGTTTGAGGTCTAGTAAACAGACACATACCATGTTAAACAGTTCCTTTTTCATATGACGAATGTGTCTAAAAGAAATAAAGTTAATCTGCTGGCTTTTGGAGATCATTGCCCAGAAAATGCTCCATAGCTCATCAAGGAAACAACAAATGTGATACTAACGAGTATGAGAGATCTCATCCACTGTGCAGGGAGGCTGACAAGCCAGTGGGTGAATTAGTAAGACTGTGAGCAAACTTGCGTGCTTTGACTCTGTTAATTACAAATGGAAGAGTTTTACAGGTAGACTGAAGGAAAAGGTCCATGCTAGGGGAGAAGATCAAAGTAACTTGTCACTGAAAGGCAACTTGTAAATAGAGGGATACAGCTAATGCCAAAATGAGAGGTTTGGGGGCAATGCTGATAGAATGGGGACCACCAGCAGCTAAAGACAAAGGAAACATAGATGTGGGTAACTGAGTATTCAGGTGCTTTTTGCTGTCTGAAAATTGATTACTTATATGCATTTTCATGTCACTTTTCAGGGATATTTTCTCACATTCAGAGGTCATCAGTTCTGAAGAAGAAAGACTCATTTGAAGATTTAAGTATCCACATGCATAAGAGTAAATCTACATTACTTGGAAGAATCATTGGAGAACTAGGGAGAAAGAGAAAATGACACATTTATTCCAAGATCTTGATTTGTAGATATTTTTAAAATACTTCTCTTTGATTTTTGCATTTTAGTCCTCATTGATGTCAATTTACATGGTGGAAGAAGGCCCAGAACTATGAGCACCATATCTCTGATTAATTTGGATTTGTGAGGTTTTTTTAATTACCTATGATTTTAATCTCCTTAATAAACTGCATGATTTATAAGCAGTTGCCTACTTTAATCTGTGTGTATGTTAGGTTTTTTGTAATGCACGGGACCTGTTCAAACTATCGTCTTTTGGGTGGCAAAACAGGTATAACTGATCCTTCAGTAAGACATAGACAAGCAGAGAAGGAAGTTGCCAAAAACCTCCACTGGCTCCAAGACAGGATTAGAGTTGAGATAGTGATGTTTTATTGTACGCATAGCTGTGCACATGTACAAAGCAACCACTGCTGAAAGACATCGTCCAACTAAAGTAGTACATATTTTTATATTAAAAATACCTTCAAAAATGTTTTCAGTTTTCTGGCAAAAGTAAAAGAGTTAATTTATCAGCTCCTCTGTTTGCTCTCACATATTTTTATAATATTTTCCCTAAATTTTTAGTTATTAAAAACACCATTTAAACTGTACATATTCTCACTTTAAGTGTTTAATCAAAAGAATGCTCATACGTAACTTGAATTTGCTTCTTTTTTAGTTTACACATTCTTTGCAGACACATCTGATAACTAACAGGCAACTTGACATTAACTTAAGCAACATAACTTTGGGTAGGTAACATTTGATGCTTTGATGAAATGAAACATTTCCATTGCCTGGCTGGCTGAATGCAACTACAAAATTCAGCTTTCTGAGGCAACTACATTTAGTTGCTCGCTCAAAGTTTATTTCCTTGAGCATGTGGAAATATTTGGTTGATGTTTTGTAGGGGGTTTTTAAATGCCCAAAGAAAAACTCATCAGCTTGCAGAAATAGGTTCAAGGAGCAAAACATGTAAATGAAATCTCAAAATGGTTACCGGGCATGAACAAAAGAAAGCTTAGACACAGTCCCATTGGGTGAAATCCTGATCTTATGGAAGCAAACCCCAAAACTCTAAGAGAGCTAACAGCTTCAATGGCACTGAATTTGTGCTTAAAGTTAAGCATGCGACAAACTGTTTAAATGTTCGAGAGAGGAGGGCACACTAAAGCAGAATGAGCACAGGAACACACAGTTTAGTGTACTGAGCAACACCCCCCCGCCCCAGCTGCTGCTGCTTACAACAGTGCAGGAGGGAGGGAAGAACACTATTACACAGATCTGCTCACTCCTGTACTACTGTTGTTAATTACCTAAACTACATTAATATATCTAAAAGCCCCATGGTGCACAACTTTGTATTAACATAAGAGAGAGAGTCTTCACCCACTGTCCCTACAGCTATTAAGACTAGCAACTGAAAACCAGTGTGTTAAGGGCTGGATGCCTCAGCCAAGTAAGATTGGTATTGTAGGAGAGCAGATGTTGCCTGTTCCCATACACTCTCAAGCTCTAGAAAATGTAAAACCAGGCAGATTGTATCTGAACAGGTACTATTTATCTCAGACACTCTTCCACAGGGCCCTTTAGGAAGAGGCTAGTGCGTCCCACCTGTAAAAAGAGGATTCTCTAGGAAAGGGCTGCTGGCAGCTTACTTCCTCCCTTCAGATAGCAACAGAAATGGTGAAATACCACTGTGGGCCAAGCTGACGTTTAGCTTAAACAAATTTGCAGTGTTTTTCTGCTTCAGCAAGCTTCTTAATTAACAGGCTGTAGCATAATTTGGCCTTTCAGGAAATGGGCAGGAAAGAATCAGCATGTGGAGGAAAGACTAAGAAAACAGATGAATCTCTAGCATAGCTCACACTATGGAGAGCATTTGGAAATCGTTCATGTAAAGGAGACAATCTGTGTTATTAATTGTGCTGAAATAAAAAAGGAGATGCAATTAACTACGTGTAAACCTGCAAGTGATAAAGTTCCTAAAGGAACTCTTACCTCAGGCAGCTTCTTCTCTCCGAAGGTCTCAGAAATCAATTCTATTTTATAAGTTAGGTCTTCCTTGCTTTTATCCAGGTCTTAACAATTTGGTATGAATAAGATGATGCTGATGTTTGTTATTGATTCACTCACTGTAAACAGGAGTTCAAGGGTGGCCGTGTTACAGAAAAAAAAAAAAGCACCCTAAGTGTTGTAAGCATGAGATGCAAGCAGATTTGCTATACAGGAATAATTCAAAATGTCCCTGTGCTTAAAGACAAGATACTGCCTCCTACCACTGTTCACAGTTTACCCCTGCAAACTTCATAGCAGATCCTGGGGTGCGCTAGGATTGGTTTTGCAGATACTGTTCCTGGCTTACTGTTTCTCAGTCTGANACTGTTCCTGGCTTACTGTTTCTCAGTCTGAGTGTCAGAAGAAGGATAGGATGAATATATCTGACTGAGGTTGCTTCATTATCATCTGAACTGTCAAAAATATAAAGGCCTTCAGATTTTGTCCCTTTCATCTTATAAGGACTTGGCAGCTAAACAACTGCTTGTTTTCATGGGAAAACACTTCCTTGAGTCTTTATGTGCTGCCATGAAGAAAAAGTTCATGGTGTTTCAGGAATTTGTAAGAATTTGTGCTCCAGACCTGTTCTGTGCTGCATTGAACCAAACCAGTATTTGTCAGTTGTTCTGCTTCCAACCAGTTTTAATTCAAGTGGACTCACTCTGAGGGAGATTTAAAAACTCATCAGAAGCTAATGGATATAGTCCTACAACGGTCATGTTCCTTGGATTGTTTATATCTCTTGGCACTGGTATATTGCAAAAGCTACTAAGCATCTATCTCACACTTTATTCTTTTTATGTGATAATATACCCATATTATCCACTTCCTAATGACCTCATCACTATTTGTTTTCTGGGGTCCTCCTCCCTCAATTAATTTCTTTATTTTGCACCCTCTTCGGTCTTCCCTTTGCTAGAGACAAACTGTTTGTTAGCTTCTAGTGCTACATCATTATTTGTTGCTGTAATTGTTGAATGTTTGTAGTAGGTGTCATTAACGCCTTTGGAACTACCACAGTATAAGGTCTTTCAAGAAGGTGGTTGAGGTGCTACCAACAGAAAACAAAATTTCTAGACATTCTAATGAGTCAGTCCCTTTATCTTGGTGATTATGATTCATTCTGAAAAATACAGGACTAGGAAAATCTATGTGGAGAAGTCAGCATTCTGCTGAGCAGCTTTTCTTAAACACTAAACTTTTCACTGGCCTTTTCAACATGTGCCACAGCAGCCTAAACTCTGATTGTACATGAAACAAAGCTTCAAAATATGTAATTATCTGACTTTTCTCCCAAAGCTTCCAAAAATACTTGCTTTCACCCAAAACAAATTTATTTTCTCAGTAATCAGAAGAATTCCTGTAAAAACTAGGAGTATTTTCTCTCTTGGAAAGATGATATAGTTCCAGTCATTCAGCTGAAATCCGTAGAAGTATGCAAATTTTCTTGAACCATACCTGGTTGGAAGCCCACATACACATACTCATTTATTATTTTTTGTGCACTTCCTGCAGAAAAGTGAAAGTGGCTGTATTTTTTTCTGTAATTTTTCTCTCTGAAGTGATACTGAATTATTTCTCTTGCTCAAATCTTAAGACTGCTTTTGTGCATTATCAGAAAGAAATGTTTTCCTTGTTGCTGTCATCAACAAGAGATCCAGCACAACTTCAAGGAAGCAATTTGATCATGGCAATTCAACAGCTAGAGAGAGAGAAATGGGCAATCATTTGCACTGCTGAGGAGCCACACTTAGTAAATTTGCCATTAGTTCATTAGTGCCATTAAGCTGTCACTCGACAAACAGATAACAATCCAAAAAAATCACAACATCTAATGGTAACATGCAAATCATTAACATGCTGTATCTTAACCCATCATCTCTGCCTTCAGAACTTCTGTCACTAAGCCAATACGCATTTGATGACAGTATCATCACAGACTATACCAATGTATCTCACCAAGTTGCGCTGCTGTAAGAAACGCAGTGAAAAAGAAGCAATGAAAGCAGTGAGCACCTATTATTTTTATTCTAAGAATGATATAAATCTTTCCTAAGGCCTTACCTCATCCATCATAAGAAATGAAGGTGGACTCTAATATGAATGGATCAAAGCAATGTTCCTTCAGCGCTATAGCTTCTTTTCTCTTCAAATCTCAGCCTGTTTCCCTGCTGATGCCTACTAGATGCTTTGTAATCAGCTTCAGCAATTGCAACCTGCTACCTACAACCAATCATCTAGATCTGTTTACAAACTTGTGTGCAGCTTATACGTTTACTCA
>WEIS01031864.1:0-12932 GCA_013389965.1 Todus mexicanus | reverse complement strand
TTTACAAAGATGTTTTCTGCATCTGTGAATAATTCTTCTTTGCTAATGGCGCTACTGTCATTTCTTTGTCCCTGTCAGACATGCTCTGTGGGTTCTTTCTGATTCTCTGCAAAAATTATGCAGTTGTTACCTTTTTTCCCCTGTTTGTTAACCTGTGTATTTCCATATGATAGTTGTCAAAACAAGTACAACTCCAAGAGGTGTTCTAGTTAAATTCCAGTTTGAAATCTGTATGCTGTTCTGGCTAATGCTTCTTGTAACATTTCTTGTAATATTTTGATTTTTTTCTAATGTTGAAAGCTTATTGGCTTCTGTGAGTATCCATCCTTTCCATCAGACAATTCATGCCCTTAGTAATGTGCACTAACCTGCATGGTTGCCTCTTTCAATCCAAGATCAATTCTAAATCCACTTCTTTCTAGTTTCAGTTTGAACAGTTAAGTCGCTTGTTTTCTTGATCTTGGCGTGACAGGAAAGTGTCCATTAGTTTCTGTCTTTCTCTAAGGTAGGCTGCCACAGTAGCATCAAAAGTTATTTTGCTAGATTAGCTTCATCCAAAGGTCTTTGCTTTAATTAGGTCATCCACCTGTCACTGATTCTGTAGACCTTAAGCCAGAATTGTCTGGCAAAAAGTGGGCATGAAGTATGCCTGGGTCTAGGTCCAAGCACATTGAATATTATTTTGTACAGTCTTGTCATTACTTAGTAAGGTCCCAGCACCAATACTTGTCCGGCTAGGCACAAAACCTTCCTTCAGCTGAACTGGAAACAAAGAATTGAAGTGGATCTTGAGTACCAGTATGTTGCTAATACTTCGTTAATCAAGATCCCTCAGTTTATTGAGAAATCATCTGCAAAATTTCAGGTATTAATTAAATTAGCAGTTTCAATACTAAAGAATACTTCTTGTATATAATTGTTTCAGTTAGAAATCCTAAAGTACACATACTTGATTTAATTCCAGTTACTTCCGAGATGATTTTTAGCAGATTTTTCTCAAAGCATCTTCCTTCTGCCCTAACCACAATTCTTCTGACACCTATTTTCTTTGCCAGCCTGAAGTGAATTGGTAGGCTTTCTGTGATGCATAAATGGCTAGAGTTCTCTTGGCCAGCAAGGGAAGTGATTTGGTATGGAATATCCATCACTAATAAACAACAGGAAAAAGGGTTATATATCAAGGTTGCACATGTAAGTCACTCCCCCAAATCTACTCCACTGCAAACAGGTTGAGATTTTTATTTATTTATTTTTTTGAGGCTCCCAGTTATGGCCTCATATTTACAAGTATCTTAGAGAATAGGAAAACAAGTATAGGGATTTCTCAAAGAAGATACTAATGCTTTAGAAATTATATGTCACAATAGAGGAACACATTATTTATGGAGGGACAGCAGCTTAATCTCACAATACAGTGCTTGTAGCAGCTGATTCCTATAACCTCTGAAAATTAAGAGAGAGGAGACTGTTGAAAAAAAATAAGTCTAGACTACTCTTTAGTATAGTTCCAGGATATGCTAGCATTTTAAAGTAATATTTTTAGGAAAAACACTTTATTTCTCTGGTTAATAGAAAGGCAGAAGGAAACCCTAAAATATCATACAACTCTTTGATGACCTTGATAATTAGCATGTATGCATCCAGGTGCAAAGGCAGCCAGATCTAAAGTGAGCCCCACTAAGGCAGACTTCCTACAGGATTAATTTCAGTTCTTGAATTTCCTCTCTTTTGTACTAATTGCTTCAAATTATGACAGAAATTGGGAAACATTTTCTTCTTTTTAGAAGAAATAGAAATGATAACTGAATATTTACCAGGACATTCCTGTTCATGAAATAAATGAAGCTTAAGACTCTGTGAATATGTAATTTATGAAAATGCATATTTGTGTATTTGTGTAGTTTATACAACCAAAATATTTTAGAAATTGTAGTGAAATAAGAAAAACTCTGTAACTGTTATTTCCACTCATCAAAATGCTACGAACAGAAGAGGTTGAGACAGACTTCCAGATAACTGGCCTCCCTTCTCAATCCTTGTCTAACATGCCCTTCTTGTGATGTAATTTTTCAGTAGCTTTTTGTGGTGCTCTTTTCTAGGAATTCTGGAGCTGACCTCACTTTTTAAAACAAATATTTAAGAAAAAAATACTTAGCTCATATTCAAAGAAAAATATCTGATATGGACTGTAGAGAAGATGTATTTTATATTAAATGCTAGAGTTAGAGAGCATTTAAACATTCTTTATCCATACTAGCATTAAAACACATTAGTTGAAAGGTTTACAGAGCCTGATTAAAAAAATGAAGCCCCTTTTTTTTTTCCCCCCACAAAAGTCCATTTTCCTCTTGTGGATCAAATTGGAACCATCTAGGAAGGTCCTGCCCTCAACCATTAATTGTTTCTCTCAAGTTGAAGTTGAAGAAAAGTACCACAACTCAGGTCTTTTGCTTTGTACTGAAGCAGACCAAATTGCTCCTCTCTAAGGTGGGAAAGGTTGTCTCCAATGGATGGGCAGATACTAGGAGTCGAGTGTGATAAATATTTGAAATAGTTATATCTGCAGCTCTGCTCATGTTCCTAGTTTTAGATGACCTCTCTCAGTAAGGCTGTGTATTTTTTCCCCAAATGAGAGTGCAATAGAAGTTCATAATTTATAAAAGTTAGTTACCATGGTGTTACTGATTCAAAGTTACAAATCACAGACTGGGAGCTGTGCTATTAGTGGTTCACTGTTAGCATACTATCAACATTTAGTATCACTAGGCCTCCTCCTTCCCCATCAATTTAGCGCTTAATGTGAGTCTTTTGGCTTTAAAATTGAAGAATTTTATTCGTTGCTAAAGCTATTCAGTAAGAGGGTATTTCAAAAAGAAAGATAAATTATAAAATTCAGCTGGGACACTTACTGAGCTGTTGGTATTGTTTTGTCAAAAACTGATTTAAAATGAACTAGAAAATTGCCGAACCATCCAAGTATGGGATGTGGAAAAGTTAATGTATTAAAGAAACACTATCATGAGAAGAAGTGCCATTTGAAAAAATGATATTTTAAGAAATTCACTTATATAGAGAATAGGCCAAAATCATAATCTTTTATGAGCCCAATAAAGACTGCCTAGCTACTGCTACTTGATACAATACCTTTCTTATTGAACTTGGAAAAAATATACTATGGAGAGCTTTTCTTTGTTTTGTGCAATATAGATTTAGTTGGCTTTTTAACTTAAAATGGAAGAATGATGATACTGTGACAAGCATGCTTTAGACTGGCCAGGGTGGTGCACTATACCCTGGCCAAACATGGGCATGCAGTAGTGTACATATGAGCAGTGCTGTTGGCTCCATAACCAAGGTGCTTTGGTTTGACGTGCTCTTACTGCACCAACTATATTGGCAATCTAAGTAACTTTGTAACGGACTTATTAGCAGTACCTGTTTTAAAGACAGAACCACTCTTTTCTCCCTTCAGCAAAACTTGGGGATGTTATTTGTGCTTTAGAGACAGGTTGTGCTAAACAGTAGCTAAACAGGAAGTTAATCCTTCTTATTTTATTTAATGTGGCTTCTTGTGACTGGCCCACTGTATTGGATGTTCATGTGGCATTTTGGAAGATCAAAAAATGAGATGTCATTTAATTTGGCTCACTTGTTAATGTTTGTTTAAATAGTTAACTCAGGCATTTAGAGTACAGACAAAATATAAGAATGATTAGTATTTGTACTTTGCTTTGTATTTGTGTAGGTGGTGATTCTCTAAAAATTACCTCGTGATAGTAAGGCAAGGTAAAACATTTGCAATCTGTAGTCCTCTTACCGTGTGATTCCTTTCTATATTAGTCTATCCTTATATGTCTTTAATCGTGGTGTGTAAGTCATTGCAAGGGTTTGAGCTGTGTGATTCCTAGTAACCTACCAAGATGTAAGAAAACTTACTGTGGTGTTAGAAATATGGATTTTCATGCAAAGTTTAAGTACAAGAGAACACTGCTCTTGTTCAATAAGGAAACCTGCCCTTAAAGTGAAAACCAAGTTGAAAAGATGTCCACCTGGAATTGTAGTCTAAAGTGATTCCAAGCACCATATAGTATTATTGCTTCTGAAGCATAATGATGTAGCTTTTTGAAATCTGTTACCTTTGCTTATTTGACAATATTTTACAGAAAATCTAAGACTTGTCAGTGTTGGTGACAAAATTCCCATTGACTTCAGTGGGCTTCAAGTTTAATTCCTCTTAAACAACTGCTCTCAGTGCTCTCTGGCTGCTCAGAGGTGCTTCTCTTCCCAGGTATTGCAACAGTATCTCTGACTTTCCATTTCTCACATGGGAGTTTATATGCAAATCCCATGCAACACAGAAGGGTGTTTGCTGGAAATAAACAAGCTCAGAGAGGTACATGCAGAGCTAAAAGGAATGGAAAGACCAGAAGATGTTTGATAGTGTCCTCTATATATCTAGAGTATTGGAAAAGCATCTCTCTCAAACTATGTTTTTAATGATTACATTTCAAAATCTATTGCTTGCATTTTTAATTGCATTTTGCCTATCCCATCGTCTTCAACAGGCATTAAATAATGAAAAATCTTGCAGCCTGTACTTGTTTGTAACAGTGGAGGTAGTTAGAAATTATTTACAGTACAGCTCCTAATGCACAGTCTGTCTCCCCATCAAGAAAATTATTGTGTCCTTTTAAAGAGCCTCTTTGCTGCTATAACACTTTTTAAAATATAATCCCTACCAGCTACTTAAGAATCACTGAAGGGTTTGGATGTGTGTCCTTCCTTGAGGGCCTGAGTTCATCTTTCACTCATCTCTGCATGCTACCCTGTTCTCCACACCACTTGGAGAAGAATGTCTGAAACCTGTTGTCTTCTTACCATGTCCTTCCATCTGCTCTGTTCCTCCATACCGAAGCGCCTCCCGCAAGCCGCAGAAGACTTCTCTGTGGAAGGTGAGTCCAGCTGTTTTGGCAGCCTGCTGCTCTAGCTGCTGAGACCCAGCTCTCTCCTTTGGCAGAGACAGAGCAGGCTTAATCGCGCTCATCAAAATACATTCACTGTGGCAAGCATGGGAAAAAGAGCCAATGGAAATGTGTTATGAAGGCTTTGAAAAACTGCAGTTGTGATTGATGCTTCAAGTGCTATTTACTTTAACATTTGACCAAGATATCACTCCTACTTTCTTTTAGCTCAATGTGAAATTTAGAATCTGATTGTTCTAATTGGCAGAAAAGGAAAAGCTGCCAAAACACTGGTTTACCTCCCCCTTGGTTCTGTTGACTGAAGTTGCACAGGCTACTGATCGTAAAAGAAAGTTACTTTTGGGCTTCAGCTTCTTTCTGCAAACATCCATCTCTGATCTAAAAGCTCAGAATTTAATGTCTTCCAAGTTAATGCTGTGAAGCAGATGAGATGAAAAAAATCCATGAGCTCATCTTTTATAGCTCTGCAGTGTCCTGTGTCTTTTGGGATAGCGACTTAATTGATTTTCACAAATTAAAATCACAGATAAGCCAACCAATAGAAAACAAGTAATGGCTAAAGGAATACTTTTGTTATTTTGATATGGACCATTTAAGTGTCATAGCCTATAGAAATAACATGAAACATTTGGAGAAGGTAGTTTAGCTCTACCACTGAACATCTTCAGTCTCAGACACTTATGAAGGTTATATGCTGACATGAGAGTGGACTAGTCTAATCTAAAAGTCATTAGGCTACCAGATCTTTCATTAAATCAGTAAAATCCACCTCTTCGGTCCATAGACTGCTGTGATGCATGGATGGCAGAGTGATGTGGGGGCACCTCTCACTGCCATGAAGGCATTTATCATTGTAATAGAGAAGAAACTGAAGGCTCTCGTGTAACATGCAGCAGAGGCAACAACCTTGATGTTCCTGTCCCCTAAATCTTTTTCAAGAAAAGGAAATTGCAAGTACTCTTGGAAGCAGCAGAAACAAAGGGAATGGCTTTTTTTCTCTCTTTCTCCCTCCCAAGGATATACCAACCTCTTTCCAAATAATTTCATTATGCCTTCCTTCAGTGAAACCTTTGCAGAAACTCCTCTCTTGTTTCAAATAGTACTTTCATAAGAAGTGGTATAGGTTATATGTGGCCTGTTTTATCCCTTTGCCAACTATGAGGCTCTAAAGATATTTGCATTTGTTATACTTTATTTCTACATCTTTTCCTCAGTAGACATTAAAAAATGAAGGAACTTTTAGAAAGAAGAAAGCTTCCTGATGTTAGAAAGGATGTGAAAACACTTCCAGAATGTTTGTTCGGAAAAAACCCCAAACCAATAACAAAAATGAGACACCACTACCCCTGCCCCACTCTACTAGGACTAGTTTTCACAGTATTGCATGAACAATCACCTGACTCAAAATATATCCTAGTGCAGGCTGTTTCATTATGTGTATAAGCAGCGGAATTGCAGGATCCAGAAAAAGTATTTAATAAGCTTTCAAAAAGTAGCATGGCGTTTGAGAAAGGTGGCTTCTTAATGTCAGTATTTTATATAGCTAAATCCGATGCGGTTGTGCTTGTTAGTGACACTGGTGACATTGGCTGGGGTTATGGGCTTCTGCCTGCAGGCAAATGGACAGAAGTAATGGTAAGAGACTGTACCTTCTGTCAATTAAAGCCTCACTGCATTTTTCAAATGCTTATAAAGGATTTTTGGTATGGGATTGGTCAATCTGAAGATCAAGACCTCTTAAAATTCATGAATCTGGAGTTAGTCAGCTGCTTGATGACATTATTTCCTTCACACTATCAGAAATAATGCAGCAGTGGACAGCTAAAGCAATGAAGTTTGGTGATTTCTTATGCCGTATACATTTGCTTAGCACATAGCCTAGTTTTGATATGACCTCTGTTCAGTAAGGTTGAATTGTAACACATCCTTATTTGCATGTGCATACATACTTTTTACGCTATTAAATCCAGTGTCTCAACATCATTTTGCCTTTTAGGCTTATAACAAGTGTCCCATCTGAAATGTTTATGACTTATGCATCTGCCAAGGGATCGTATCTACTGTGCACTATTTTAATGCAATGGGAATGTGAGGTAATATGGCTTAGTCCTTTTTCCTTTCAATCTGTGTGGTCTTGCTTAGACTCTGAGTGAAGAAGGAACATGTGGATAATGACACTGGCTTAATTGTTAAGCCAAAGTAATTTGATTGTGTGGCTGAGTCATATCAAGGCCAATCAGTGCAATAGTCTTGGAGAGAAGATCTATCAAAGGACAGACATTCTTGAAGTAACTTTCCAGTATTCTCCAAGCTTGCTTTTTTTTTTTTTTTTAGTGCGTTTTATTGTTGCATATTTTAGGACTATCATGGCAACTCTTTTGTAGATCAGAGATCTGTCTTTGGGGGAAAATGAAGGAAGAGGTTAGGGGAGGCCTCTCCTTTCCTCAAATTCCTTTTTCTGTGTCCCTCCGATCGTCTATGCTTCCCTTGTTGGGTTTTCTTTTCACCCTATACAGAACGCACTGCTGGTGCTATCGCATACCACACAGCCGAAAGGGCTCATTTTATTCATGCTTAGCACTGTGGATTCACACCCTACAAGATTCTAGTTGAAATCCAGCCTTGGAGAGCTGGCCTTCTCAGTTAGGGTGGCAGGGAAGGCTAACAGTTTCCTTGGCTCAAAGGCATCAAATTGGATAAATAGAAAATGGGGGCCTGGAGAGTGGGAAAGCTCTTGATGGTGATTAGTTGTCATCCTGCTTGTCAGAACAAATGAAGAAGAGGAGCACAATGTTTGCACTGTTTGAACAAGCCTCAGAGAGCAAATTAGATGGTAAATGTGATCATAATTTGCCTGCCTTTCTTGAAACTCCCATGGTGCTATTAGCATTTTTCTTTTTTTCTGGTAAAAAAGCTTTAAGAGATACATACTTCTGTGGAAACTGAAGTGCACTGAGGTTGTTTACAGATGTGTTGTGTGAAGATTTCTGTGATTTAAGTGAAGCGCTTATTGTATCTATATACTGCGGCTGGTGCAAGGTGTGTAATGCTGTTGGAAGAGATAATGTATTTTAATATTGCACATGATGGGGAAAAAAAAAGATATAGGCAGCTATCTATACAAGTATATATTTAGATAGGTATACAGATATAAAATACTCTTGTGCCTGAGCTTTATATTGTGCTTGGTTGAGTGCTGTTGATAAGTCAATTACAGTATTTTTTGGAAAGGTACCTGGAATGTAAATTCTTCTGTCCTATTATCCCATGATAATGTGCAGTGGCAGGCTGTGCCCCTTGCTGAACTGCTGGCACACCTAAGGTGACTACAGCTGTTACTAAATAAGAAAATCAGCACTTTGGTGTTTCGTGTATATAGAAACATGGAGTAACCTGTAGCATTTAGATAATGAGTTTGAGGTGGAAATGGAGAAATGCTACTTACAGTTTATTTTACACATGAAAGTACTTCACACATAGCAGAAATCGTTAGTGTAAACAAGTATCAATTAGGAGAACAAGTATGAGCATTGTTGGAGAAGAAGGTAAAAGCTGTGATGTGAAAAACTCTCTTGGGCAAAGAGAGATGACTGACAGTGAAAAGGTTTAAAGTATTTTGATTGCCTTGCAATGAAATCTAAACCTGTGGAAACTAATAAAAATTGACTGAGCTTAATTAGAGACCTATAGGAAGCAAAATACTTTGTTTAAAACCCAAGTGTTTGGACAGTCATATCTCTGATTTGTAGCTACCTAGCTAGATAGAAAAACATCAGACTACATTCAAAGTCAGAGTTTTCCTCAATATATTGTAAAAATAAATAAATAAATTAAAATAAATAGCAACAATAATTGTGGATTCACTATATCAATATGACATAAAAGGTAATGACGGGAGAATGTAAAGAGGAGCATATTTATTTTTATCCCTTTATAAAATCATTTTAGTATACCAGACAGCTCTGACTAGTTTTGCTGCTCTCTATCAAATTGCATTTGCCTATGCATCTCTCTTCTTTATCTTTTATCTATATTGGTAGGGACCCACTGGTAAAGTACCCTGCAGAAGGGCCAAGGCCAGAGTGTCAACATTACCCAATGTGAAGAAGAGAAATTATGTCCTAAAGCAGGGAAACACAGTTCTTGCGTGCTCGCTATGGCTGGCTGTGGTACGCAAAGCTTTCGGAATTACAGTGGCTCTTGGAGTTTCCTTTAGAAATGTGCTTTGTTCTGCATCATCTCCAGCAAAGCTCTGTGGTGGACATAGATATTCTCTATTGATCTGCTGGTGCTACTTCAGGCAGAAGCATGTACCATTTTTTGTTCCTGTGTATTTTGGATGAGCTCAGAGAAGAGTGGTAGAATAAATGAAAAGTGTTCTTCAGTCAGTCACTGAACACTTCCAGGTACTCTATTGTGCAAATACAAGCTGGTAAGTATATACTTTGGTGGCTGATGTAGTTTTTACCACAATTTTAACATACTGAAGTTCCAGTGAATCAAATTATTTATGTAATACAGCTGGCAACATACTAGTGTGTTCCATATTAGTAATGCACAGTGACAAGCAATTATATTTCATTTTTCTTTATTGACTATTTGAGGCTTTAAAATATTTATTTGGCAAGTTTGTGTCTCCTTTTTGTTATTTTTAAAGATATGAGTACTTAGCAGGCTCATGCACTAATGATTTTTAAGCTGTAACAGAAAGCACATAGGGTATGAACAGTGATGTGAAATAGATTAATTAAAATCAATGTTGTTTCAATGAATACTAATTGAATTATTAATGCTTGGATCAGGGTTTTTCCCTATTTTGTGATTATTCAGCTTGTTGGCTGATGTATGCATTTCTGTTGATGAAAGCTATTTCTTCATCTTCCTGGGTTGTTTTGTTGGGTTTTTTTTCTTCTCTCCAGCCTCACATTAGAGGAATGTGTTATCAATATCAAGCAGGAGATAGGGATTTGCTTATAACAAATTTACTTTTCTTCAGTGCTGTCTCCGTCATATTTTTCAGTCCTGTTGCAGAAGTAGCCTAAAAGCTCTTCATATGCTCTACAACAAGAAGTAGGATCGGCTGGTGTTGGGAGGGCCGTGGTGTGAGTCTGTAGCTGTGGCTGGGGTGGGCTGTCAGAAGCTGCCTAGCCCTGATGCCCAATGCTACCTCTGCAAGCCCACTGCTGCTGGGCTTCCCACCTCTCTGGCCCCATCCACTTGGGTGGCTGATGGAAGAAGAGCTGCAGAGCACCTGCTGCCTAGCTCTGGGCTGAGGAAAGTTGCTCTCTTCTCCTCTTTGCCCTGACTGCTATTAATATCCCCTCCTCCTGACTACTGGATCATATGATTTCAGCTGAAATAGAGTAAAAGTTCTTCTGTTTTGATACCAACAATAATGTAATAAATTTGTTAGCCAGTTCTCAGGGAAACTTGAAGGAATACGATCAGGGTCCAAGGGAAAGATTGTTTTCCTGTTGAATTTGAAGAATGGGTACCCCCATCCACTATTTTAACAATTATATTTGTAGAAAATAGTCTATTAAAGATATGTAATTCACCACTTAATTATTTACTGCAGACAGAACAGTTTTGTGTGTGTGTGTATGTTTGCACAGAGCAGAGGGGATGGTGTCTCTTGGTGGTTTTGGTCTGTTTTCAGGAAGTGCGGTGTGGTAACTGGCTAAAATAACTGTTTCTTCAACAATAATGCAGGTGAAACAAACCATCTTTTTTCCTCTATAATTAACAAATGTTGTCCAGAAAGCACAAAACTGTTTGAAATGATTCCTGGAGTGAAGAGTGGTCCATTGTGGAGGATTAGAGCCTTAGCAAATGAGCAGTAATTTTAGGGACTGCTATGGAAGACCTTTGAGGAAAATGTCTATGGCATGAGATTCCAGTATGCTACGAAGTACAAGAGCTGTTGCAATACCTGTAGCACATAAGTAAGGAAGAGCAGCGACTTGGTATATTATGGATCTTCAGAGAAGTTAAAGCTTTTGAATAACATTTCTTCAAATATTTGTTGGATTACTGTGCATTATCATGGATTCTCAGATGCAAGTGAGCTATAATTCTATTCTTTTCTAGCCAGCTGGGATTTGGTCTTCAGTTGAAGGCATTGTATATCTGAATAGTAAAGGGTAATGTTCCTGTCTTCAGCAGTATCCATAGTTCTGTCAGCCAGGTGCAGTAGAACTCTTTGCCTTCACTGTGAATCAGCAGTATATATTATTTCAATTATTTATTACAACTGCTACTTATAGAAACTGCATGATCCAGTAGTATGATTTGCATTTCTGTAATGCTTTCTTTAGCACTCTGACACTTTACAGATTCGTTATGAAGCATGGCTTAGATTGGAAAACATTTTGGGCAGTAATCAAAATGAAATGGTTGTTGAAAGGTGGGTCTCTTGCTACCACCGAGTGGAGAAATTATGAGACTTGAGTCATTTGTCCCATCTGTGTCATAGCACTTCCAGCCCTCCTAACAGTGGATGCAAAGTATCTTTCATATATGTTTCTTCACATATTCTTTCTCTTAATTATCACCTCTACCTAATGGAACACTTAATATACTCTGGACGTGCTTAAGGCTCTGCTGAAAAGCAAGAAAGGGTTCATGAAAAGTGCTTTATTCATGTATTTCTCTTTTTTACTTTTTCTTTTCCCATATTTTCTGCTCCCATTGATGTCTGTATCTCTGTCGTTTGATCTGAATGAGATTTCTGATATGTCGTGTAGCAAGATTTTAGTGATATCTATCCATTCACCTAAGCAGTTTTTCAACACTGCTAGCAATTGAAGGAGGAAGGAATGTAACTTTTCTTCACATCAAAGAAAATATTCTTACTTTGTTTGGCAATAGCACTGGGAACAGCTTGGTGCACTTATAAAGTACCTTACAACTTGCTGCTGCTGTAGTGGAATGGGATTAATCAGTTGTTGAGAGGAAAGAATGAAATGACTCACATATGGGACTTGGCACAGTACAATGTCCAAGTCCCAAATCTTTCCTGCTATAAACCTTGGCTCCTCACAGCCCTTCCACATTATTTCTCCATAGATATTAGCTAAATACTGCCATTCTAGACTTTCAGCCAGAACCCTAAATAATTAGTTGTTTAGTTGGCTTATCCATATTTGTATATAAAAACTTTACAAATAGTTAGGCAGAGTATGAGTTGCTACAGAAGATTTACCCCACTGGTGCTCAGTTAGATAAGACAAGTTGTTTAGGCATATCAAGGGTTCAAAATTCCTTTGTTTGAGTCTCTAATCTACAACATTCTTCAGATTACTTTCTGATAAAAGCAAGAGAGAAGAGGTTGTTTGGATTTGACTTCTTGACTGCTGCTATAAAACTGACTTTCAGCTCAACCTCAAACCATCTTCACTCTTCCCTTGAATTTTGGTTTGCTAAAAGATACATGTTAACAGGTGGGAGTAACGTATGGTATACATCTAACTATGGATTCTTCTTCCAAGCTTCATCTTAAGAAGGATGGAATTGAGGAGGAGAGACTAAAGGATTCATCTTGGGGTAAGGGAACTCTTTTTTTTTTTTTTCTCCCATCCTTCGGAGTTAATTCTCTCAACTTAGAAACTTCTGTTCCCATTCTGATACAGATGAGATTCTCACTATTTGAATTTTACGTGTTTAATAGAATTTTAAAAGGGGGGAAAAAGAACCATCCTAGATCTTCTTCATTTGAAATTAACAATAGACAGGAATCATTTCATGTGAAATATCTGGCTTGTGTGTCAGACAAATCTTTATAATATTATTTTTGCTCTTTATGCCAAGGGAAGGTTTTCTTTTTGTTATCCTTTGCAGTTGGGATGATAACTGTTTCAGGCAGTACCTCTGGCCTCTTCAGTGTCTTGTGCTCAGCTGCCACAAAAGGGCAACCCTTTGAAACTTGTTGGTTCATTAGTAGAGTAATTC
>WEIS01031856.1:0-11346 GCA_013389965.1 Todus mexicanus | reverse complement strand
TAGAATATCTTCTGATGGAAAGAATAATTTCTGTATCAAATGACCTCCCGGAAGCTGAACACAGAACCCAGAACAAGCCCTTTGGCGAGAGCTCAGATGTTCTTGTATTCTTCCTTAAGGAAATCAGATCTTCTGGTTTCAATACTTTCTCTTTCCAAATTTCCAGATTCAATAGGTTTATGGTTCTGAATATTCCAGATCATCTGGAACAGGTTTAAAGAACAGATTGGGGAATGGAGCAGATTAAGACAAGCAATCTCTTATCCCACAGAGCAACCTCACAGCATTCTCTGTTTCTAAAAGCATTCAACATACAAAGAGTTGCATCACTTTAATTGTTTTCAAACTAAAATAACTATATTGTTGTGAAGCCCTTGTTAGGTAGATTTTAAGAGTTCTAAAATTTTGGTTGGTTTTGCTTAACCTGGTAAGAGAACAAAAAGTAAACACACAATATGTGTCTGTCTACTTTGAATTTTTTACTGCTTTTTGCTAAATTGTCTAAAATAAAATAATGTAACGATTTTAGATTTTGCATCTGCTCAGATTTCTAGGCAGACAAGTTTTAAAATAGATCAGATACAAGCTCAAACTTTTTCCAAAATATTCAGGATCCTTCAACTTTCTTCATGATGCTTTTCTTGATCTCTGCTTTTTACAGTATCTTACATCTGGAAGGGTTTTTTTTCAGCAAACTTTGCTGAATAAAGACATTATATCCTTGAAAGATCGTAATTGAAGGACTGGTTAATCATGAGTTTTTCAAATGATTCATTCAAGCTTTGGTCTATTGTCAGATGTGGTTTGGAAAATTCCCACCTTTGCCTATGATGTATTTCTGAACCAGAGGCAACCAACCAAAGAGCATAGGAAATTTAAATTAACTAACAATGTTAATTTCATGCTTCTGAGAGGCTGCTGGAGATTGGAAAGGGAAAAAAAAATGCTTTTAATGCCACGTCTGTCATTGTCTTTTCAAGTGTTTTGATTCCAAAGGGAGGAATGGAAGGAGGAACACATTTCTTTGCACTTGAGCTCTGTAATATTTGCTTTCCTTCCATTACATATCAGTGAAGGTGGAAATATAGAGATAAGTATAAACCCTATGCTGTGCGTATCTTATACAGATTTAGTGAGAGAACTACTGAGTTATAACTTTTTTACTGTCAGTGACCAAGGTGGTACTGGCTGCAGGGTTGTGTAACATGTTTTTAGCCATATAGAGCCTCAGCTTTCCTTTGCTATCCCATTTCTGAGCTTCTCATTCAGCCTGGGATGCATCTGGCTTAGACTATCACTCACTGTGGGAGGAGATGCCTTGCATCCCAGTCCCCCACTCTGTGTTTGGATTTTCATTGTGGGAGAGAACAGAGAGCAAAAAATACATGTACAAGTTCAGCCTATTTTGATTGATTGTTCCTTAGCTATGAAACAATTTTCTGTACCAATTATGTCTTTACAGATGACAGAAACCATTTAGTCTAATGACCATAATAATTAATTTTCATTATAAATCAGATTAGTTAATGATGCTGAAGTCTACATTCTTCACCAAACTAAAGCACAGTATCTTACGTGTGTCTCAGAACATATAATTTGCTACATAAGGTACCACTTTAAATACTTTTGTCTCAATAAGAATAGCACTGAGTGTCTTTGACCTCCAGGATTCAGTGGGGAGTGCTACTCTCCCAATGTCAGCTCTTTGCTAATAGCTTTCCTTTTACCACTATGGGCACGAAGAACCTATGGCTGAAGATTCACCAGCTTCATAGCATGTTAGTGGGCAACATGCCTTAAGACATTATTTTTTCTCCTTCACTGTACAAACTTTTGACAAAGCAAACAGTATTCTGGGGACAAGGTAGTACTTTTGTGTTTTATTTTCAGCATAATATTCTTGGTGAATTTTTCTAAACTTGTGGACCTGTGGTCACTTTAATCCACATAAAGGCAATCTGTAAAGCATCTACATGGGCAGTAAAGCAAACAATCAAAGTTTAGTATAATTTTTATTTGTTTTTGTGTGTGGTATATTCAGAAAGGTCCTGGGTTTCTTGGTTTGGAAAAGACGAGAGACATTCTCTGCAACCTCTTTCAGGCAAGAGAACTACAAAAGCTAGTCAAATACCTCACTGATGTATTTCATTTTCTCCTCTCTCAAAATCTGTGTGCTAAACTGAATTAACTGCTTTCATTAATGGTAAGTATGCAATGAAGCATGTGGATGATCAGTGTGCAGCTTGTGGCTTTTGATGATTTTAATTTAGGATATTAACTGTCCATTATTTTTGGTGTTAAATGGCCCACCACATCATGTGATGCTGTTCTCTAACTGAATGCTTGTAGTCATGCAAAGCACTGTCAAAACATAGATCAACAAACAATGATTGGTGAGTAACATACAATGAATCATCTGGTTTGCACATAAGTAGAGAGGGAGCAAAGCCTTGTAAATATAGTTTAAGCCACGGCGCCTACCCTTGCTTTTCTAATGGGCTCAATAAGCACACTTTGAGACTGTTCTGTTCATTTGCTTCACTGAAGGAACTGTATTGATTCTAAAATATGGGGGTTTTTTAATGAAAAGCAAAAGAGTTAGAGAAGAGAGAGGATAACAGGAAGATCTATAAGGAAGTTAATCATGCTTTGTTGATTGATATTTTTGACTTTATGTTCCCAGAACAGTAATAAAAGAGAGAGGCAAGTAGATATCCAAACTGGAATCCTAGACAAGGAAGGATAGTAAAGCAGGGAATTGCATGGACAATATGAAGATGAGTTAAGAACTACTTTTACTGGAGAGGATGCAGCTATTGAGGGTACTGAGATCACCTGGTAAATCTGTGCCCAGCCAAAGGAAGTTGGGAAGTACCATTTCATTAAAAAGTGTCTCATTGCTATTCCTGTCATTAGCTCATAAGTGATTAAAATAATATTATATGAGCTGGCAAAACCTTGTCAGTTCCTCTTTGTATAAATACTGTGAAATGTGGTACTCTTCACCAGCAATAACCTAGTCACATCCAGCTCCTAGGTTATAGACTTAATTTTTAATCCATATATTCCATTAAAAGTGAATTTGTTAAAAGAACATCGCTGTCAGAATTGTGGCATATTTCTTAGTTAGGAGCACTGCACTTAGACTTTGACTATATTGGGCTATTTCACCATCCTAGTTTCACAGATATCTTCAAAATGGGAAGGAGAGTTAAACCAATACCACACAGCAGATCTGTAAAGGTTGGTGGTACTGTGTCTTGACAGAACTGGAGAGAATGCATGGGGACAATGTAACAGCAGCGCTGCTGTCTTGGATGCTGAAGAGCTCTTGCCTCTCTTGGGGCATGAGGAGCAACACTTGCTGCAGTAGGAAGGCTCAGCTCTGCCACGTGCAACCAGCCCTGGGGACAGCGCAGGTACGAGGCTGTCCAGACAATCTGGAAGACCCTTCTTACATTCTAACTAAATGCATTTGTTATATATATACATATATATGAATGAATTTCAAGTTGTTAATTTTAGCCCTGCTGGCCTGAAGTTGGGAAGTGGTTTCTTACTTAAAATAATAATAAAAAAACCCCAAACAAATAACAAAGTGAGGAATGTAAGGACATAAAGCGAACTTGGTTGATTTTACCAACATTTAGTTTCTAACATAGAAAATGCCCTGCTGTTAACTACAAAAGTAGATACAGCTTTTGAGATAGCTACTTCTAAATTTATCTCTGAAGGTGCTTATATTATGTAATTCGTCTATACTCTGCAAATGAGGGGTTTCAGGCAGGGGAAAGAGCTGAATGTAGAGTGCGGTTTTTCACTGTAGGGGAAAAGTTAAAGCAATAAAGTCCACTTCTATTCCTTCCTCTTCAAAACCTCTCAGCTTTGTTACTGTGTCTATTTGTTTCAAATAAATATAAAGGAGTTTGGGGGGTTTCTTTTCCCTTTCTCTGTTGTGAAAAGATGTTACAAAACGAAGGTGAAAACAGAGGGGGGAAAAGCATTATGAAGCAATTTTTTTTAAAGAAAAAATCTTTTTCAGAGAAAAAATTGCAGTTGGTCATAAAAGAAGTTTATGCAGCTGTTTGTAAATAGGAAGAAGCGCTTCCATTCTGATCACTGTAAAATCAAAGGAAGGCCAAATCTGATGTCAGTGCATTCAGTATTTTGAGTTTATTGCAGCTGTGACCACCAAAAGGGTGAAAGATTCCCTCTTCTCCAGACTTTTCCCCTCTCTGTAGCTCTCATACAGGAATGCCATAGCCACTCAAGCATCCTTTGCTGTGTTTTGGAAATGAGGCATACAGAAAAAGGATGTTTTAACTGGGAAGGTAGGTTCAAATCCTGCAGGAACAAGTGACAACTTGATCTGTCTGTAACTGAGTTACCTCATCTGTAAAGTACTCTTCTATATTAACTTTTATACCACAGCCATTGCTACCGGAGCTGAATGTCTGCCAACCGTGCATTAAGCTATATAACTATGCATTGGGCGAATAATGTTGCATCTTTCATCCTTTTCTTACAGGAGAACATGTGCACACAGTTTGGGTTTGCCATTTGCCTGAGTTTGTTCTGGCCGATTTTGGTCTGTCTCTTGTTATCAGCACTGCCAGACCTGCTCAGATGGATCTGCTGTGCATAGTAGCTGTTGCTCTGGGCAGCTGGTGTATGTTTGAAGATGGTACCATCACCTGGATTTGGTAAGGTTTTTAAGATGTGTTTTATTTCAGACAAAAATTTCCATTAGAGAAGGCAGAGCAAAGAACTGAAGGTTGTGTTTGAAACAGGAGGTGGTTGGATTTGTCATGGTCTTTATTTTATTGGTGGAATGAATTCATCATTTCTGTCCCCAGAAAATCCTCCTTTGCAGAAAGCAATGTGTTGTCCTTTCAGGAAAGAGCTGCCTTGCTCCAGGAGAGTGAAGGCCGTGACCATGTTTTACATCTCTGAGGTTTGGACAGTTAGTGACGTCTGCTAGTCTCAGCCTATTGTATGTCCAGGCCCACCTGTGTTGATAACATCTATTAATGATTGTAGGAGGTTCAGATACTGTAAAATAATGTCTAAGATGGACAGACATATTTTTCGCTTGAAGCGATCGTCCAAATACAAGCATCCTGTGATGTAACGATACAGAACAAGTTTGATGAAGTACCAGGAGACAGAGAGGTAAATTAGAAGTGAGGTGACTGCCAGAATAACTTTGCTTGTACTCATATGCATTTTAACATTGATGTTATTTTAACGCACACACACATGCGTGCACACACGCACACACAGAGACACAGACATTCTTTAACTTACTCTTTCTGAATAAAAAAAATCTAGGCTTTGCTCCAAACCCTTACACCACAGTCTTCATTTGGGCAAAATTGCCAATTTCTGCAAAAGGTGTATTTATGGACCTTGAATTTTAGGACTGAACTGCTACACAGTATCTCTTTTTTCAGTTTTTCTTCTGTTAGGGAACATCCTTATTTGCCTATCTGGCATAGCTATTGTGAGTTATATTTACTGACTGGAAACTTGGCAAGTTCAATATTTGTTCTTGGTAACAAGATACTATCCACAGTTTTTACTTACCGGGCTCTGCAGCAACCAGGTGGAACATACATCATTAGTTTACTGAATAATGAATATACTTTAAATCATGATTCAAAAATGTTCAGTTACAGAATATTAAATTAGCAAAAAAAAAAAAAAAAAAAGAAGTTTAATGTAGAACCAGCTTTCCATATTAGAATTAATAGAATCAAACCAGGCTTTTTATCAACTTTATTGAAACTAATTCAACTTTCCAAGAACTAAAAATCGGTTTCCTGTCTTGACTGTTTTGGAATTGCTTACTGTCATCTGTTTCAGACGTTAAAGGATATGATTTAATATCAGCAATAAGGCCTCTGTTCCTACTTTGGCAGGTGTTAATTATTTAAACACTACTCATTTAAATTTGTTTCAAATCACTCTTTTGAGCGATTTGCTTTACGCATTTCTTCACGTGTATTTTCTGCACACACAAATAAAACCGGGGCAAAGTCCCCCCATCTGTAGTTCTATTTCTCCACTCTTCAATCTATCTTTAGATAGACAGGTAGAGACGGAGGGATATTTCATATATTATGGTCTTCAGTGATGGAATATAACATTTAATATATCATTTTTATCTCCTTTGTAACAATAAAAAGTTGTTCACTTAGGCAGAGTGCTGAGGTTTCTGCATGTTAATGACTGTACTCTGTGCAAATGAACTGGGAAATGGGTCACAGTTCCTGAAGCATTCATTGGAACAATATAGACAGACTGTTTTGGGAAAAATTGGGGAAAAACCTCTAAAATAACTACAGTGCTTCCTCCACACGTACGAACCCACCAGTTGGTTTACTTATAGTGACAAAAAAACAGCTATATGAGTATTGTATAGAACCATCCAGCTACCTGTTCATAACAATGAAAAATGGCTCCCTTCCTGTATATGCCTAATTTTTCCTCTACTGTTGTGTTAGGATCATCCTGTATTATTTTATTTTATTTTATTTTATTTTATTTTATTTTATTTTATTTTACCTTTGTCTTGCTTTACAACACTGCACCAGAGAAAAAGGAATTTTTAGTGCTATACAACAGCCCTCTGTCTGGTGTGAAGTGAAATTCTCATTCTGCAACAGATAACTTGTAATTTAATACATAATTCTTGTCAGTAGAATAACATAAGGGAAAGCTAGACCAGAGGGAAAGTCAAGCATGAGAGGGAATTTTATGCACCACTGGGAAATGAGAAGCTGACAACTATAGGTATTTCAGTTCTACAAGGCAAGTCATTTCATCCTGGTAATAAATGGAAAAGGTGGGTGTTTGTTTAGATTTAGGCCACTCGGTAATGATTTTAACACTCAGCCAAGCCTCCTGCCAAGACAAGCACTCCAAGGCCAAAATCTGTAATGAACTCTCATCTTCTCAATTATAGATTCAGCCCTGACCAAAGCGATATCCAATATTTCCCTCCCTGCTCCGTGAGCGCACAGACGTGCTGATGGACGTGCGAGCAGCGTGGCTCTGCATGGCTCCTGCTGCTCCCTCAGACCTCACAGCACACCCAGCTGCTGTGCTAGGGCACCAGCACCCACCACCTCCCATTCTCTCTTCTCCTTACCCTCTCATCCTCATTTCATGGAAAGAGTGAGCACAGAGAGAGAGAAATAGTGCCAGCCGTGCTGAGGAGGGGGAGGGAGGAAGGAAAGGATGGAGGGACCATCCTCCTTCCACCTCTGGGATCCTCCCAACCCTTTCCAGTGGGTGGGAGATTGAATTGGTGGAGCCAAATTTACCCCTGCAGCTCTTCACAGTGATATTCTTGGCAGATCTCTGCTGTCTGGTTGAGTCTGGCCATGGCATCTCAAGCTCCATGACAGAGCACAAGGGATACACAGTCCTGCAGCATGCTGCTCTTAGTACATCCCCACCTACTTCTTGCTGTTACTTTAGTATCTCCTTCTGACTTGCACATGTCATCAAGCTCCCTTTTCCTGACACTTGTCCAACAAAATATATAGAAGGTAACTTTCTTTCCAAGACATATTTCCTAATTCAACCTTCTGGCCTTGTTCCCTAGCTTGTTTTCTGCTGCCTTTTCTCATCACTTTTGCTTGTTTTTTCCCCTGTGGTTTCATACTTCGTTGTAGTTATATATGAAATGAAGGCATCTTAACACCACCCTCCTACTGGTTGGCCCAACTCCATCTTGATTTCCCCTCTTATACCTCCATAAACATTCACCTGTCTCAGCCTAACTCCTGCTGACCCTACTCGCCTAAGACTTCATGAAACCACGGCACATGTTTAGAAGCAGGAGACAATAATATTCAAAGGAATTTTTTATTTGGAGAAGTGGATGTATATCTATATCATGGATCAAAATATACCCATAATTATACAGTCTGAGGAGAGGAATAATCTCTGACGCAGCTTTTGCATAGTGTTTGGTGTTTGTGCAAAGAGACATGGCCAGGGGCTCTATGCTGCTGCTCTGGATTCTTGCTCTTTACAGTTACTTGTGATTTGCTACTGAGATAAATGAATCACTGGCTCTTTTTGAGCAGGATTTTCAGCTTGTTGTCCACTTTCTTGACAGAAGGTGAGGTGTGAACAGCAGAAGAAACATGCTAAGATGTAGAAGAAAGAGCAAATTATTTGCCATGCAGAGGGAGCAGAAAAGTGTCTTTCCACCATGGAGACAGAGACTGTGTTTAATTCAGAAAATAACAGGGGGAAATAATAAATAAATGAGGTAATCAAAGCCAAAACCCCACGACTCCAGACTAGGCCTGAATTACTTAGAAGTTCTGATTTTTCGCTCAGAACAATGAGTCTGTTGCAGCAAGAGAGCCTTCCTTAGTCCTTTGTGCTTCCTTAAATAGCAAGAACTCCCTTTGTATGGATTTGTGTTTTTCATTTATACCGTGTGGTACTTTTTTTTTTGTGCTATTCAACAACTGGCAGTGGATGACAGAATATATACAATATCAAATCCAGTTGGTCCAGTCTTCTAGTTGCCAGTCATGGATAGTCAGGCTTTACGGTTCTGCTCATGAGTTCAGTGTGACTACTGAGCAATTGAGAATCAGAAGTTTTGTTCTCCTGTTCATTAAAATAATGTGAAATGTGTTTGTCAAAGCTCTAGATGAAATATGAAAAGAAATATTATTATAACTGTTATCTGTATCCTCAGATTAAATCTGTTTTCAGTTCCTTTTGCTTGTGTACAGTGATCTTGGCAGAAGGCACTAAATCGTATGTAGGTTAATTACTTAATGTTTCTGAATTGCTTTGAACATGACGTGAGTGCCAAGTATTACTAATATTATGTGAGACAACATTATCATCAGATGAGGGTTTCATCTTCAGTTTCTTTTATTATGCATTAATACAAATGCTTTGTTTGATGCTATATATAGATTGTACATATAATTATTTGAATTCACTACAGGTTGAATTATTTTCCCTTCCTCACTGTAAAAGGAGAAAGACATGAAATGTGAAAAACCAAACATTCAGAGAGGCGAACGTTCTTACAATGGCCCATGACTGAAAGGGATATACAGGGATCCCCAAGCTCAAGGAAGAGCAGTGCAGTCATCTAACCCGAATATAAATTTGTTTGTTTTAGAAAACTATGTATAATAATGTTTTTAAAATATTGAGTTCTCCTCCTAACAAGCTGATCAACAATTTGATTATCATCGTTGCTTGCAAATTGCACCTTTGTTTTGTGTAAACTCAAGTTCTGGATATTGCATTTTGAGAAGTGAAATTCAGCTTAGCTTTTTACTTCCCTTGTCTAAATACTTCTTCATATTCATTAACTCTTTAAAGACCCTTAGATGTAAATCACTGAGGTCTGCATTTTGGGAAAAAACCCCAAAAGCTTTCTACACAGTCCAGTGTCCTCAGCATTACAGACAGTAATTTTCTATTCCGAAATAATATTACATGACATCAGTTTGCCTTACAACTTAATTACAGATGGAAACTCTGTTGAAAGTATTTGCCTTTTGACATCATTTCCAGATTTACCAACAACAGCTAAGCGTAGAACTGTACCTGTCTATGGATTTTCAGTTGTTAATGTCTTAAGTAAGTTTAGAACTTCTGTAGTTCCTTGAAGGTGTTGAAGGCTTTTGTTGTGACCATGCTCAGGCTGTTACAATGAGATGACCCATTTACTTTGTATTAGGAAACTGAAGTGGCCATTCTAATTCTGTTGAAGCTGCTCTAAGGTTTAGATTGGCTCCATCTCAGTAGTGGACATTTTATAATCTAAATAAATATTGTTTCTCTTTTCACTACCAGACCTTGTATTTTTCATGTGACAAACCCTTTTACATATCTGCAGACTATGGAGTAAGGGTGTTTCCTGATTGATTGGTATTCAGTGTACACATACACTTATCCAAAGGTACAGTTTTGACATTCTCATGGTCTGCTTCATGAAATAAAATTAGTTGGTTATTTTCCCAAGGAAACCATTTCTTTTTTTTTAATCAGTCATGTTTCCTTTCCACAAAAACATTGACTTTTTGTCAGAATTAAGGAAAAATAACACAGTAAAAAACTTTTTGAAAATCTTTTTTTTTTTCCCAAAACATTTTCATGGGCAGAGTCTTCCTGTGTTGATCAATATTAAGATTAATGTTAAGTCTTAAGAGATCAAAAGCTAGAGCATGTGGGTAGCAAACTAATAGTGTCTGTGCAAGAACAATTGTTTCCCCATCTGTGTTCTGAAAATCAAGGCCTATGTAGTTTTTACCTCTTGCACAAGGAGTAACTTGATTTAAAATGGAATTAAACTATATAGTACATTGTCCAAGTGCATTGAAACAAAAATATAAATATGAAAACCCAATACATCAACAGTAAAAAGAAATATATCCAAAAATAATTAAAGTACAAGTAATTAATTAAAAAAAAATCATTTATCTCGTTAACCTGAAACCTAACTCGGGCAAAGTAGTTTCTTTTTCTATGGTTTCCATGAATACAAGATTTTATGAGTACTGATATGGAATTATTATAGATTATCTAAAAGTGCAACATAGGATCTTTCTGGCAGTCAGCAAGATACCATTCATTATTGTTTCACATTGGGGACTGGATAGTCAATCTGAAAAAATAAACACTCAATGTATGCTCCATCCATATGGACAAGACCTTCTGCTATAGCTTCCTTTCTGATATAAAACTCCTACCTGATTCCAGCTAAAAGTAATTCTGCCAGATTCACCTAGGTTGTAACTTACTCCTAAAACACACAAAATATTTTACTCCCTGGAGCTGCTTATTAAAAAAAAAAAGTTTAAAGTATATTTTCCTGTTAATTAGGTATTAATATGTTAAGTGTTGCTCCCGTTTTGAAAGCTTGGTACTGTTTAATGTGAGTTTTGTCTGATCTTGAGTGTTTATATATTGTGTTCTGTCAATTCATTTCCTCTGGCAGCACTGCAAAATTTTGCTAGCAAAGGGATGGAAGAGGTCAAATTTTAATTCCATGGTAATTTCACTTCTTGCCCATCACTTTCACAGACTATATTATATCACAAAACTTCCACGTTTTAACTGACTTCCTACTTATGTATGAAGAGATTCAGGCATCTCTCAAAGCTTTACTGGTCTGTTTCTGTTAGGAAGGTGTTTCCAGCACAGCAATTCCAGCTGAATATGTCACACGACCTTTCTTCTTACCTATGCTGCTGGAGAGCTGGTATTTCAGACCAAAATAAATCTCTCTTTTTCTCCTTGCTCATCTGTTGGCTCCCTTGCACCACTGGGTGGTGGAATCACCGTCCCTGG
>WEIS01031850.1:1463-19139 GCA_013389965.1 Todus mexicanus | reverse complement strand
CAAGCAAATACAAAACCAAAGTATTTGAAGATTTTGGAAATGTTCACATAGAGGAGGCAAATCACATGGGCCTCAGAGTTGTCATAACAAATTAGACTGTCCCCAAATCAAGAAGATCATCTGATAGCCAATTACTTGAAATAATGAAAAAGGGATAAGAAGTGAAGCCACCTAAGGGAACAAAATAAAAAACATTTCTAATATCCCTGACACTCCTCTCTGATCAAGATCTCCTTTCTTATTTCTCTTCCACGTTAAGTTCAAGCAATTCATCTTCACTTCAAACGCTGTGCAGTTCTGACCCTGTCTGTGTGCTGATGTTCTGGTTGCTGGTACATCTTCCCGCTGCCTTGCCTAGCCCACATTCTCTATCAATGTGCATCTCTCCGATGCACCTTCTTCCCTTCTTTCATGAGCCATGTGCCTCCTCAAATAAAACACAGTACAAAGCTTATTATAACATCTCAGAAAAAGATAATAATCCAGAAGGAAAAAAAAAACCAACTAACTGCCTTTAGACCAAATCTTTATCTAATCAGCCAACACCTTGTAAAGATACAGTGTGACCTTCTGCTGTGGGGACTGAGCTCAGAGCCTGACACGATTAGGTCCTTTAATTGAAACTCATCATGTGCTAGGGGATAGGAAAAAGGACTTTTAAGATTTGAGGGGTTTAAGAATTCGGATGCCTCACTATTAATTAACCAGTATACTATCTTCCAAAACAATATACTAAAAAGAAAATGCTCCAGACAGATCTGAAACATTTCAAAGGAGAAATGAATGACAGTTTAGTACTTTTCTGAAACAACCATTTTAAAGAATGAAAAATTCCAATAGAAAAATGTTACAAGAAGGCATTTGCTAGTAGTGCTTCTTACTCACTTTACAGAAAAATTCGGCTGTTATTAGGAGAGTTTCAAAGAGATATGTGAAACTGAAGTCATACGAATGCAGAGGCTGGAACCTAGCATTAATTCCAGTTTGCTGGTTTACTGCACCTTGCAAGCATCTACAAGAAAGCTGTATTTCTGCACTCACGATTAGAAAACCTATTAAAGAAAAGTCATTTAGGATGAATACCCCGCACTCATAGCCATAGGTGTCTTCTGCAGCTAAATTAAAAACCATAGTGTTGTCAGGTCATAAAAATCATCAGAATTTTAGTTACAAATTACACCACAGTAAGTGTCAGCATCTTTTCCACAGATTTAGCATTGTTTGAAGATAAACTGAAACAGATCGGTGCAATACTTAATTGAGCTCTCAATGGCATCATTGATAAAAGAGCATTAATAGACTTTGGCAAAAACTTCAACTATGGCTAGTGAGACACTGTACAACAGCTCTTGTAAACAGAGTGGATCAAATTTCCGCTGGTGCCCTAAGGCCTTTTCTGTTGCTCTTGTAGCATAAAGAGGCTTAAAGACAGCAGACCTCAACCTCGGGGATATTTCCTGCATAACGAGATTTCTCAGGCAATAAAATAGCTGCAACAAGCTCTGTTCCTCCAACATACCAAGTCATGAAAGTAAGGATGATGCTCTACTCTGTTTATTTCCTACCAAAAGCTCAAGAATAATTCAGATCGTCTGAACAACTAAGTCTCTGTCCAAGTGCAGAATCTACCCAAATCACAAGAAAACCAGAAATAAATGAAGGTCACATTTGTTGCTGCCTTTCTTTGCATACAAAGGAATGGATAAACTAAGTAGTAGTCACAAGCTATAGCCTTGCCATGTCAAAACTATTTTGTCTGGACAGATTATGTTGTCAGATACTACTTTTATCCCACACCCTCTTGAACCAAGTAGGATCATCAAGAACTGTAGAAGCTCCTAATAAAGGGTGGAAATGACCCCAGTGCTGTTACTGCTCTGAGCAGAAAAAGGGCTATACAGGACAATGAATACCTCATTCTCCATAGGGACTAGTATTTTGATTCTTCCATGAAGTCATATGATAGATATAAAAGAAGTTTATGTATTCAATAGAAACTTACCTGCATCTAAATATATTTCTTCATGTTTCACAGAAAATCTGATGGCACAATGTAAGTGTTCAGTTGTAATTCATTGATTCCTAGCAGAATGAATGAATACCTTTCAAGAAACCCCTTGGAAATGCTGATGACTAGTGACTATTGGTAAAAAACAGTTTTACAGATCATAGAAAATCAGTTACTCATAGAAAGCGTGACAGATACAGAATATTCTTACTTTAGATGGGGAAAAAATTGTGCATTATGATCCGTAAATCGATAAATATCCAACAAATCAGCAACACAAACAAGATGAGAGAACTTTATTTCATCTCCTATCACAGGATAAGAAATATACTGGGCAAGGTACTTTTAGCCGTAAAATAGTTACCATGCTAATTTTCTACTCATCTAGTAATACCAATCCTTTGCATTTCAATATGTTTTTTTTTTCTCCTTTGTGATCATATTTATATCTGCAGAGGTTTCAAGCCCACAATGCAAGCTGTGAAATACGTTAAGCTGGTTTTGTTTTTTAATAAAACAGAAAAATGACAATATAATGCTTTAAAAATCAATATGCTCTTTTGCATTTAAAGTAACTCGGGAAAATATTTTAAAACCACAATGTCAGCAAAAATGGGCTGGATTCAGGTGATAGAAAGCAAATGCAAAGGTGCAGTAAAGACTCCAGCCACTGCACAGAAAAGGGAAAAATCTCCCACTTGTAAAGCAAGTGGTGGATGGATCTTGACACACAATATCACTCAGGCAATTGCACAGCCTCCAGTTTTTCAGTATCTGGAAGCATTTTATAGGAAGGACAAATCCTTTTTTCTGTCTATATGTATTGGTACAGGGTGAGTGACGGCAGAGAAATCACATAGAATATTTTTTTCCTTAATATTTACACATCAGAACTCTACAAGCTCCAATTGCCTTTGACGTTGCCAGACTGTCAAACACGGTACAAGCCGTGGCTGTGCTATGGTATTCTTTGCAGAGGGATCTCAGAAGCACTACTTTTGCCCACACAGAGCCCCTAGAAACCTGCAGCAAGCCGGAGCTTTCTGCTCTGCATTCAATACTGATATTGAACACACAGGAACACAGATGCAAGAAAATCAAGTCGGGACAGTAGAGTGCTTCAGAAGGCCCCATTCATACTAATATGCTGTGACCACCAGTATCCCTTTCCCATCTCCATGTTAATGTATTTCAAGTGCACACATAGAAGCCCTATGTAAGACCCCAGATGTGCACAGGACCAAATGGATGAGTACGTGTCTTCTTTTTTGGAGAACTTTTTGTGTATGGACTACAGAGAAGTTATAGCAAACAAAGCTAGAATGGGTCTGAAATGTCAGTTTTCAGGTGTATAGCCTGCCCTCCTCCACCCCTCCAAAAAATACAGGGACAGATTCTTACGCAGCGGGGATTTCAGTAGTACTTCTGCAAACATTAACATTTAATTTTCAAGTCATACTACTTAACCTTCATCTAGGGCTGCCGTATGTCCCAGCTTCCCCAGGCAAGACCTCTTTTTCCACCTGAAGTTTATTTACAAGCCAAGAAAGAGGAATTTGGCCATGTGTCTCAGATGTACAAATCTCTACAGCCACATATACGCGTGTCAGGAAGTCCTAAGTAAATAGTTTTGGAGCATGTGCAGGCCACCTCGTAGACCCTGTGCCACTATTTCTACCCAGGAAACGACAAACAAAACTAGGGCAACCCCAGCTCCCTATCCTTATCCCATGGAATACAAATATACAAAAGGAAAGCCTATTTGTAGCTCAATCCATAGCAGTACAATCCAGAAGCTTTGCTGTGTGGTATCCACATAAAAAAGTAAGTTTGATGGAAACAGATATGAATTCATGCATCACTTGCACATCAGAAGAGACAAAATAGGAATCCTCAGCAGGTGGTTACAGGACACCACGTTTATAGTCCTACTTTGCAACACCACACCACATTGCTTTACTACACGTTGGAATCCCAGTTGCTTTCTGCTGCAACGTTTAAATCACCCTTCTGGAATACACATTACACACATTTAAAGACTTAGAAATCTCCCAACCCAGCGAGTGAAGTCTCCCAGCACTGGGATGGAGATGGACCAGCTACCCCAGAAGCAGAAACAACAGTATTTATATCTGTAGTAGTTATTTTCAAACGACTGTATTAGTGCACACGGGCTACAGCTCCATAATCTGCACAGCATCCTAAAAGTAGTGACAAATCCCAAACTCTTTAAAAATTGAAGCAATATAAAATGATTGAGGCACTTATCAAAAGAACTGAATCAAGATTTTACATTTGCTTTCTAGTCACCCAAATATTTCTACCAGACACTAGTTAGGAGCCAGCATGTTTTGAGACAGTCATTTTCCCTCTGTATGCTTGCTTGCATGCATTACGGTTTGTACTTTTCTTTAAAAAGAAATGGGAGACCGCTGAGATATTATTGTACTCCACATTACCCAATTACCCTTTTTTAACCAGACACATTTGTCATTCTGCTGGAAAAATAAGTGTTTGATACTTATCATATTCTCACAGACTTCGGCCACTATTACTTCTTAAAAATGCAGGGTAGCTGAAGAGCTCTTTTATTATTTATTTGCTGTGTCTCTAAGCGTCCACACTCATGCTCTGCCTCCTGCTAAGGGAGTAAGATCAGTCTAGTCTGATAAATGTGGTGTTTCCCAAGTATCTCATACAGTTGGCTACTGGGTATGCCTGAACAAGCGCAGTGGCTGCGAACTTTGATTTGTGAGCTGCAGAGAGAAAAGGAAATTTCTGCTGGGACCCATAGAGTAGATCTCCCTCCAATATTCAGGTTCCTCTGTGAATTCATCCTACACACTTAAGACCTACTCAGATGGTGGTGGTGGTACCTCCTCATGAGGGAAAGGTCTGACACTAGTGCGACAGCCCACAAGGAGCATCACCTCACCTGACACAGCACAAACAAGCAGGCTGTGCAAGCATGGTGGTGGCTGCCTGCAGCCGTGCTCCAACAGACTCTTGATACCCGTCCTCCTAATGCATCATGCAGCCGAGTCAGGGGTGTGAGGATGGGGCTACTTGTTGGATTAAGCATTTTTCAGTGGAAGGTTCTGATTTGGTCAATTCTTTACCATGTACAGAACAAGAACCACTGTGCAGGCACAGCCTGAGGCCAGACTTGCAGTTACAGTATGGGACCTTCTGGTTTGTGGCACTGACAGTACTACCAAACTTTGATTTGATGCAGATAAGAGTCAAGGGGAAATAAAACTTCCCTGCTGAAGTATGACCCCACAGAAACCCAATGTCCCCCACATCTCCACCTCCAGGTCACTCCAGTCATACTGAACACAGAGTTCCTCTTTGTACCCCAGAGGACGCAGCATGTCTGCCCCATCCAGGCACCACTGCACACTGCCTGCATCTCTACCTCTTGACAAGCACAGCCTGACCACATATGCTCCCTACTGGGAGGAAATGAGGCATTTCTCAGAAGCCCTTGATGGCACCAGCATGTGCCACCTGCACTGGGCAGCTGAATTATCTCCCTCTCTCATGTGAATTTACCTGGAGCACACCATGACTTCCTCACACTTACCAAGGAACTATCACTACTCTTTGTCCCTCCCTTCAGTTGTCTTCCAATTAGAGACTAGTCTCTCCTTGCCCTGTTTTACCCCCTAGGGGCATGCCATCCTCTTCTGTGGTTAAGTCCAACGAGCTGCCAGCAAGGAAGGGTCACAAAAACACTGCTTTCCTCAACCTGCGAGCTCCTAACTGAATAGCTTTACGGGGGGCACTGCTAATGACCATTACCAGTTTTATTGTGTCTGGCCTTGAATCAGCTCAGCAGAAAGGACTCATGAAAAACAGTATCCATCACTCCTGAAAACTGCCTGGCACGTTATTATAGTGTGATAAGTTCAACTGCAGACCACATGCATTTTCTGGCTTTGAACAAATGGCACGAGTCAATTCTCTATAAATTCAAAATGTGTATTAGAACACGGAAACATATTTTAAGTGGGTTTCACATCCTGCCTCCCTTTTTCACCCTAACTGCTGGAGATTAAGCCTGCCACTTTGCTATTTCAGTCTTACGCCACATAACAAGACATGAAGAGAGTTCATTACCCTTTGTCACCTCTGAGTCACCTGGATGAGAAAGGAGGAAACAACCTGTGCCCGAGCTGGGATTCTGAGGGAGAAGGGATGGAGGCAGGGGGAGAGCGTATCGGGAAACAGCTTTTTAATTGCACTTCCTGAAAAATGCTACTGTAGAGAAAATGACTGATGGAGAAAGCAAGACAGTCTGAAAGCTTCCACCATGCTGCAACCCACTCAGGGAGCTGAAGAAATAAGAGACATTTTTGTACTCTGAGTGGTCTAAACAAATAAATTACAGTCTTGATAACCTTTTATTTCAGTGCTGTGCCATTTGTGCTACTCCAGTTGGATTGTGTCGTTCCCAGGATAAATCCTCAATTGCAAGGGCTTTAAAATTGAGCTATAAAAATTTCCTCTGGGCAGAAATCTGGCAAAATGTAGCACAATGAAAAAAGCAAAGGGAATCAGTCTAAAAATAGAAGTGAATAAAAGAACTTGGGAACCTTTGGGTGGACAACAATTTGTCAAACTTTTCTCCCTCGCACTCTAGTAGACAAAAAGAGAGGGGGGAGGACAGGCTGGAGGGACATGGTAGCTTGCCTGCAGTTTCTGAGAGACACACTTTCACTGCCAAGGTTTGGGGAAATGGGACAGTGGCCAAACTGTCACAATGAGTGAGGGAGGTCTCGAAGAGGGAAGGATGAGGTAGGCTGAAAGATGTGACATGCTGCTCAGCCCCAGGTGGTTTTGCTATCTGAAGGCCATCCCAGAAGCTGAGTTACCTTCCTGAGCTTAAACTCAGCCTGCCTAATTTCCTACTCCCGTTGTTCCCTAATGGCTACCCCTATGTCTGAACCTTGCTGTGGTTGTCACTATCCATGCTGAGATGCCTTCAGTGACACCCTGCTTGGAAGCACTAGGCATGAGGTTGAGTCTGTGCTTTATCACCTGATAAAAGCTTAATTTCTCTCCATAGCTTAGTTTTTACGTGCAAATTAAAAGAACTTTTATTTAAGTTTGCTGCTACCAGAACAAGATCAGCAAGGCCAGGGGAGCAGACTCTCAACTAGTGCGAAGTTAGTCCACTGAGCGTTCACCACTTGTCGGCACTCAAAGCAATGCCTTAATTATCTGCCTTTAAAAGAGGAAATAATGCCCCAGATATGTGAGAATATGCTGCAGCACTGAACAATAACAGAAAATACACTGGAAATCCAGAACAGAAAAAAAATAACCCGTAAAAGCTCATTCCCCCTGCAAAATTGGGCAGACAGTCCTCAGACCAGGAGCGCTGACTGGAAAACACAACACAGCCCCACAGCATCACACATACTGCAGTGCCACACAGTCATGAAGGGGCTGAAGGTGACACTGTCAAGCCTTGCTGATATCCCTCCTATTTTTAAAACTGTCAACAGAGCTCGAGTTGGCTTCTGATCTCTGGTCCTCCTGTGCTCCCCAAGAATCATCCACACTGCAGGGACAGAAATGCCAGCACCAGCTTTGCCTGTATGACAAGGCAGCAAGGCACAGCCCAAACCCAGGGCCACAGCCACCTAGACATGTTGTCACAGAATTAGGCTCAGACTAATTTGCACAATGGCTTCTTTGTGTGGCCATAACCTGATGGCAACGCAGCTCCAGGGCGACAAGCAGAGCTGCACCAGGAGGAGCTGGCCTGACAACGTACGCCACTTTCTATGCATCTTTTTAGCTTGTTTTGGAGGATTGCATGAAAAAAATAAGGAGCCAAACCACCGCCAGTGATTAAAAATAAACAAATTTTCAACATCAAAGTCTCTGTACTATTGCAAGCTCAAGGTAATGCTTTTTATATAGGGCAAAAGGACATTTGAATTTAAAACACATTTCAGTCCTAATAACTTAAGGTGTCATTATTAGCATATGCAAAGAATACGAAACAAACAAATGTATTTTCTTATCTTCCAAGCATTCCTCTAATAATATAATGTTTCATACACATGAGAAGCAAGACATTTAGGCAGTGGCCGTCAGAGTTAATGACATCAGGTACTGAAGAAACATCTTGGCATGCCCCAAAGTTATGCAAAATAAAGAACTACTGATTTGAATTGCATCCAACTCTGCAACTCTCTATCTTCAGGGCAATCCAAGAGTAGATTTGTTTGAATGTTTTTCATTAAATGCCATCGTGCCATACTAGATAAGAGATTCTATTTGGACTAGCAGCCACTTCCAATTTTCACCCCAAAATAAAAGAGGGTTTATCAATTCCAATCAGTCTTATCCAGAATTAGTTGTCAAGTTTCAATAGCTGGCATGGATCTGACAACATAAATTCAGCACCAGTGTCAAATGACTAATACAACCTTGTAGAAGAGGCCTGAATGCATAGTCCTGCTGGGATTGACCAACTACATTTAAAATATCAGCACTTTTATGTTATAATAGCCCCTATTAACAATAGTTGGCTGACATTAGATATATTCGGGCTAAGCATCAATTAAAAAATTGCTTATCTGTTTGAAAATCTGGAAAGCAGGTATGCGTTCTCACACAGGCAGAGTAATACAAATGAAATAATTGCTGTGGTATCCTGGGACTGCATCACTTTGACTTATAGACTGCTATTTTCCTGTCTTAAGACAGGACTGTACATATATATGTGTGTCCCTGTCATGCTATGCTGCATTTCTTAACGATCATCTTTCATTTTTAAAATAGCATCATTTAGAGGCCCTATGGAAAGCCAGGCGCCCATTATACTGGGTATTACGCAAACAAAATGTAATAAAATAATTGTCCCATATAGTTCGCAGTGCAGACAGCCATGAAAGGTGTTCTGCATCATCCTCTTTAAGGGAAACTGAGGCACCACTAGATTCAGGGCATTGCCCAAGGTCACAAAACCAGCCACTCACATCTCCTGAAGGGCCATAAAGCTACTCTAGTAGTAAATGCTGACATCCAAGAGAACTCATTAAACTCATTAAGGACTAATAAACGAGATGAAATAAGTGCCAACCAGTTTAAATGTTAAATAGGTCATCGCTAACTCTGATCAAAATGCTTTATTCTTCATTGTATCTGAGAGTGATTTAAATTAGAAATACGGACATATTCCTGGGAGCAAGAACACACGGTTCCCCATCTAGCTGCTCTAATCGCTCCCTGTCTTTACGCCCCACTGGCTGGCTGCCCAGCTCTGGCAGTTTCGGGCAGCACGTCAGCTTGGTGGGGGTGAGAAGGGTGTAGAAGATCTCCTGCTTGCTTCCCACCTGGTTCCCCAAGGCTAACCTGCAGCCCAGCGCTGCAGTCACACTCCTGAGGGTGGGTATACTGGTGGGAAACCCCACAAGGAAAAGAAAAAAAAAAGGACAGCCCAAACCCTTGAATGTCTACCCATGGCCAAACCTTCTGACCACTCACCTACACTGCAGAAGGGAAGATTTTAACTTTTTTTTTTTCACCCATCCTCTAAAGGAAAAAAGCCAGTCCAGGTCAATTTTCCAAGGAAAGGTGCCTTCAGGAGAGAGCAAAGGGCTGTAAATCTTGTGTGGACTGAGACTCTTCCCTGCAGCTATCAGCAAATAGCTTGAACAGCAAAATTAAGGAAAAAAATCTTGTCTCCGCTCAAGAGGTTGGCAGGTTTTGGTTCCCACTGTCAAGCAACCAGCCCACCACTGGCAATACCAAGGAAGCCTGTGTGCCTGATAGACATCTCTGGGTTCAACTCCAGAGGCCTTAGAGATGCCTTCAAATCCATCATCAGCTCCACTGCAGTCAACAGGAGTTAAGAGCATTAAGGACCTGACAACCCCACCACTTACTAGGGGTTTCTGGCAATTCTTCAGGCCAGTACATTCAGAACAAAATCCTCTCTGAGCCAGCTGGGACAGGCTGTCCAAAAATAGCAATCAACCACTAGCTTTAGTTGCACCATTGCCTGTGTGAGGAGCTTAGTTTCTGGTTGTCTGGTCAGATCTCCCGTTGTTCACTTCATCATATGTATTTCTCATTCATTAATATAACAACAAGCTCCAAGTAATAGGATCTTGCCACCAGAAGATGATTACTTGCTTTCAAAAATAAACATCTCAGTTTCACCTTCACATTGTTTCTATAATACAGTAGGAGATTTTCATCCTGTCAGGTTTTATTTTCGCCCCACTGACATTATTTCTTAATTAAAAAAAAAAAGGTAAGTAGATGGATTCAACCAGGTGCTATGGCTGATACGAAGCACAGTTCCTCTGGAAAACAGAGTCAAGTCAGAGAAGGGAGCGTGCCTAGCAATCATTTGTGTACCCAGCCACACGCAGTGGTAGGTGGCCTTAACTGGCTCTCTCGTTTGTTTGCTCTGCAGTTTTGTAATGTCTTCCAGCTGTCATTTCTTCTTCTTTATTGTTGTATTTATTTTTTAATGATCCTCCACTGAGGAGTTTCAGCTAAGAGAACAGAGAACCAGCAGAAGCAAAGCATGGTCTCCCTGCTCCCGGTGTACGGGGGCAAGTGAGGATTTTGCATTTCATACATCATTTACGGCTTGCGGATGCAAGGTTGCTACCGAGCCTGCCCCAGTTCAGGCAGAATCCCATCACCAGAAACCACAATTGGCAGCCAGAATTCAGAATTTCCCTGAAAAAAAAACGTGAGTAGAAGGACTTGATAAAGAACCACCACTTCTGAAAAGTCACAGTTGCTGCAGAAGTGAAACCTTTTTGTTTAGCATGAATATTCTCTTTCAAACCAAACAGTCCAGCACATGCCAAAATGTTCCAAGTATTAAAGGAGATGTAAAATGCATAGTGCTTTGCTCCTCCAGAAATAACTTATTTTTGAATGTCTGTTTGAGCCATACCTCTTCACACCAGGGACCAATATAAGCACTGAATAGTACAGTATCTTTTAAAAAATATTAGAAATATTAGAAAAGTGCTGCTCACCTGGAGAGACAGGCCAGCCACAAAACCAACCAAACACAAACAAATAAAAAAAGCAAAAAAGTTCTCTATTTACAGAGTTTGCTCTTCAAGAAGAGACATCAATGAGCAGCCAAAGAATATGAACAGCACGGGGTGAAATTAATGGGTTGTCTTATTTGAATAACAGAAAGAGGTTCTCCGGTTTCTGGAGCCACGGTTTGAGATGTAGACGCCTGGGTGCTCACAACAGGAGGCAATGGAACAACCAACTCAAACTCTCATCTTCTTTGAGTTGGCTGAGCTGCTTCACTAGGGAACCAGATCGAAGATGTACTCCAGAAACAAAAAGCATGTCAAATAAAGAGGATTTAGGAAAAAGAATGTGTTCAGGGACAAAAAGGTAAGGAAAGAAAAAGGCCTGTCCAGGAAACCACAAAGTTTTGTGAAGCTGGTGATTATTTTGCTTTAATTCAGGCCACAGAAATGTTTGATCCTCTATATAATCATGAAGCTTTGAAATGATCTGTCCTGCAAGGCAAATCTACTAAATAATGCAGAGTTCCCAATGGAGAAAAAAAAAACTCCTTCCATCTACAGAGGGATTTTTAAAGTGCCACATCAGAGATCTGAGCTTTTAATTTTATCTTGCATTTAAACTTAACGATAGGCCCATTGTTTTCTTTCAATAGATTAAGCAGAAAGCCGCAGTAATTTAAGGGCATTCAAAGTGAGTGCAGGGTAACAAGAAAATATTACAGGCAATGTCGTTTTCAAATTGCATATCCTTAACTGTAGCGTCTTACTGTGTAGGCAGGGTCACATTCCTGGATGCATGGCCACATATGGTCTTAAAAGAGCAGGACCACTTAGGTTTATAGCGGGAAAAAATCAAGCAGATCATTGACTCTGTGGCAAACATATTGCAGGTTAAAGCCGAAGAACCCAGTAGGCAAGATTCTTTCGGTACAACATGGAAGACGTAACTCATCTTGGTTTTCAGTGGAAATGAGCATTGCCATCATTCAGTGACAGCACCACTCAGCACAGGAGTCAAGGCCAGGTTGGAAGCTAACTTGAATTTCTAGGATACAGAGAAACTGCATGCAAGCAGACACCCACCGGGTGTCCCCTGAGCAGTGGCAGAGAGGTGGACACAGCTGGGCAGAAAGGCAGGAGGCAGAGCTGTCCTGTGCTGAGCCCCACCCTAAGACAACTGAAGTAAGCAGGCAGATCCCCGACTCTGCCCTGTCAGGGACCCCCAGAGCGCACAGCAGCAAGACTGGTGGTCATGGCAGCCCAGTGGTGCCCACCACTGCAGCCAGTCACACTGTGTTCTAAAAGGCGATGTCCAAACAAACCAGAGCTGCTACCCCAGCAGCTGGGAGCAACGCGGATCTCTCCTGGCCAACAAATCCACCACTTCACCAGGATGCCTCACTACAGTCTCCTCCAACATCCACTCGTGGAAAGGAGAGACGAAGAAGCGAGATAAAATTATTTCACTTTCTCTTTCTGCTTTTTGCTTCTATGATATGAACAAAAGCAAGGCCATGGTTTACAAAGTTTACATTATTTTCTCTTCCTGTAAACCTATAAATCAGTAAGCGAGAATAATCCGTAAGAATGAATAAAAAGAGGATTTAGGAGTTTAAATAAATAAATTAAGATAATAAAAAACAGTGCTTAAGCATGTTTCCCTACACAGTTTGTGTTACTAATAAAATTTAATATATCCTTAAACTTAAGCATAGAAAACTTTGCAGGATGGAAGGAACTTACAGTCCTTTGATTAATATCACTTTAACTGGAAGAAAAAAGCCCATCTTCCTTTTCACTCTTCTATCTTTTCATAATGATTTGCATTTCTTTCTCATGTAGTTTACTCAGCTACCCTTTTGTGTACAACCAGATCCACTTCCATGTTCAAAATCCCACCAGATGCAACAGGTCTCCCAATACCACTTCCTTCACATGGTTTTCTTCAGTTGCTAACGTGGGACCTGGGCTCCCCGTCAAAGATGTGGAAGCTCAGCCCCCTCCTTCCTTGAAGGCTTGGGAAGAGCTGTGTCCTCAGCCTCTGCCCAGAGAGCAAGGTGCCCATCACTATGGCCATCAAGTTCGGTGGTCACAGCAGACGCTGCATGGAGATGGCCACCAGGATCTGAGCATGTCCCTCAGGACTGAGTTACATCAGGGTGGTTTGTCTAGAGATGATTCAGCACCACCTTTGTCTCCAAACTGCATACAAAAGATGGAGTGCAGAAGGAACATTTTTTAACAAGCCAGTCATAAACCGGCCACAATTAGAAAAGCAGCTTTGTTTGAGCTTATATATACATAGATCTGCAGAGAAACCCTTAATAAGATCAATACTCTTATTGAGCATATTTTCCTCAGTATGTGCTCAGCTTTTCCAATAAAATGATTCATATAAATCATGTTGAACAAAGCATGGACTCCATGCACTCAATATATATTTTGGATATTCGGTACCCCTACAGACATCTTCCTCCTACCTGGCAGGTGAGGCTATGGCCTGTCTCTTCATTCCCACATCTGAGACAACGAACGAGAAACACTTCCTGTGTGAGATGCACATTTACATTTTGCCACCCTCCATCTTACATGAAATGGCACCATAAATGTAGCTGGCACAAGGCAATCTGTCACAAAACACTCACATACTTGACTTGCTTCGTTTTATCTGCAGAGGTGAACAAATGCAAACTACCCTTCTTTAGCAAATCTTGTCCCTCCCTAGGAATGGGGTTCCTTTTCCTTGCTGCTTCTTAGATTCAACCTCGGAAATATCTGGGGTATTTTTTTATATAATTTTGCTCTTGCCAGGCGAGGTCAGTCTGCCTCTGATGCTGGAGCTCCCGTCTGCCTGCCAGTCTCACTTCTCTTTCATAGACACTTCATCCCATTGGAATCAATAGGTAAGAATCAATAAAATGCAAATGTTGCACTTTACCCCGGCTGCTTCAGCCTGCCTTCCTCCATCCCTGGAAATGCCGCAGCTCTTCCTTCACAGCCTACATAAAGCAGTTCAAAGGAAGAGGAAAGAAAGGTCCTGGGTGACCGATGGGAGCAGGAGGGCTTGCTGAACTCCCAACCAACCGCAATGGATGCACAGGTATCTTTCTTCTGCTGGTACTCTACTGCTTCAGGCACTGCCATAGCCTCCCGGGGAGTGGGCTTTGCAAAATGCCAGCAAGAGCAAGGGCAGTCTTGGTGTTCTTTCAGAAAAGCAAAGCCTGGAAACTGCTTCTCTGAGCTCGGCAGACTTCAACCACTTCCCAAGCCAGATGGTTTTCACTAGTCATCATTTCACCACAGCCACGGGGCTAAAAGCCGTATTCATTCATCACTACATTTTTAACCCCAGCTTCCTCCTTAGTCTGTTTGACAGATTGCTGCCACTAACAGCTTCACCTTCTGCAACTACTAGACCCCACAAATCACTGCTGGCAGAGCAGGAGTTCAGTAAAACAACCCATTTGTACAACTCCCTCTCTAAACTGGCCATTAACAGCACAGACACCTTATTTAGGTGGCTTGGCTTCATTAGCCAATCTCTCCATTGGGATTTCCACAGAAATTGTCACCCACACATTGTCCCAGGCACACAGGGGGGGATGGTGGCAGTGGGCCACAGCAAGGCTACAGGCAGCATTTCTTGCCTAAGTTGCCAGAAAGCTTACCAGCTTGAATGCTCCTATTATTCCAGTATTTGTTTAGCTTTAACTTATTCTGGTTTATTTCAAACAATAATATAATTTGTATGGGCATGATGCATTTCACTTCACTGAGAAGTTACTGTCTCTGGAGACTCACACTAAAATCATACTGATATTGTCAGCAATGTAATTGCCACACGGTCTCCAGAGACTTCTATTGAAATTGCTTTCCTCTCCTAATCTCAAGTAGTAGGAACAACATCCCAGCAGAGACTCCAAAGACTTGCAATGGAGTCATGTTCCCATCATAAATGGTCTCATAATGATCCTCTTTAGACATTCTTTGAAACTGCCAAGAGATTGGTGCTGCACAGTATTTATTTTCCACGACGTTCTGAAAAGGACATTAATGTTCTCTCCCTTGAATCCTGGAGCTCACAACCTATTAAAAAACTTTATGAGAAGTAACTACTGCTTCCCTGCAGTCCCCCACAGAGCCTTCAATATATATATTATTATTTCACAAGCTTCACTACTGAGTTGCAATGAAATTAGGAAACATATTCTTTACCCAACTGACTGGAGCGGATCCCACAGTTCTGTTTTGCTCTAATGATGAGAAAAGAGAAGAAGAGGAATGTATTATTTCACCCAGAGAATATACTATCTCATTGGGAGCCTTGGTTGTCCATGCACAACAACCCTAACAAAAGGGTTAGCACACGGAGTGACAAAAGTTGCTAGATTTGTACAGGAGGTTGTAAAGATTCTTTTCCTCCTTGTTTTCCCTGGTTATGTATTACAGCCAGCACATCAAGTTCTCCTGAAGCAGTGACATCCTAAGAATGGGGATTTAAAAGTACCTGCATGGTACAGGAGGCTTAAGCTGCAAGATGGAGGACAGATCCTAAATCTGGTCCACTTCTCTATCTTTGACATCTCTTTGGCTGAGAGAATAAGTAATCAAAGTTTCCAAATTTCTGGAGAAAGTTTTTTCCCAACAGGCAAACTGAACATATGCTCAGGTTGCAGCACAAATCAAATTTTGCAAGAAGTTTTTGAAGTCTTTGGTCTCAATGGGTTTTGAGTGGGAGTATCAGCAAAGTTTTCAGTCCTCCACTGGGCCATTCTGTATTTTATAGAGACATATAGTTAATGGAGAAAGAAGCACCAGAGGTGAGCAGAGGCTTAAGGGCCAGAACTCCTCTTCCCTCATATCTCCTGGTCCTAGGATTCATGTGGTGCTAGAACTTGATGGCTTTCAGAAAGCCATCTTAGGTGCCCCAGACTCCCCATCTGCAAAAGGAGGGTAATACTACTTAGCACTTTCAAGGTTAACTGTTCTTCACATATGACACAGAAGATTAAGTTTTAATCGTATAAAGAATGGAACTAAAAATACAGAACAAATTATTCTACCTTCTGGGATACCCAACTACTCCTGTGAAGCAGAAAGTGGAAGAGAAAACCTTTGGTGAGCTTATACTTACCCCAGCTATATAACTCTTGCAGTCACGTGCCGGAAGTCTCATATAAATGTCATATCTAGTTTTTGGCTGCATTTGCCATACTAGATGGTACAGAGGCATTTCATACCGAATCAAAGATTTTTCCGAGTTTAAAACAAAGGCTGATGAGCCCTTGTAGAAAAATACTGGCATAACAATCTACTACATATATGTCACAGACAAAGAATCTACTTGGAGAACAGCAAGGATAGGATGTTTTCTTGTTTGCTATGCTATTTAGGAAACTTAGGAATATATAGCTGCATGTAAATGTAAGACAGAATTACTATTAATACCAATTATTCGCACACTGGGGAGAAATGGACCACTGGTCTCCTCTTGGTATCTGTCAGTACCTGGTCTTTACTGTGAAAGCTTGTGAGACGACCTACACAGTGGACTGAGTCCCAGTTTATACACATATTCACCTAGGAAAGAGCCCTGATCTGCTGCCATTTCACAGTGCAGATCTTAAAATCAGCAAGCATTCTGGTTTTATGGCTAAGTAAGATGTACTGTTCAGCATTATATGCCGGTATAATACTGAATATTGTAAGCTATATTCTGGGTTACACTGGTCCACTATAGAGTAAAAATAATAGGAGCTACATCTAAAATTTAACAATCTTACAGGTTTGGTACAAGCCAGTTTGAAATATTAGATTACTTTTATGTCACGAAATAGCTCATTGTTTTATTTTTCACTTCTAGTCAAAATTGCATCTTTTCTACCCGTTAATGAACCCTGCCTAAAGTAGACATTTACATTCAGACTATTTACCTGATGCATAATGTTTTATGAAAAAATCAGCTCTAAACGATACTGTTAGAATTTTATTACAGACTTTTGGTGCAAATAATAAAATCTTTCTACAGCTAATGAACTGCCCAACAAAGCAAGTTTGTTAGTTAATAAAAATAAATGCTTCTAAAAACAATCAAGAGATTAGAAAAATATAGCTTTCAATAAAGTCCTGTTTGTACATTTTATATTAATTGACATACATTACTTTCAGATTTTGTGCAATTCTAATACTATGGAAATAAGCATCAGGAATATTGGCTCTCAAGATAGCTAATTTATGTCAGATTTTTTACGAGAATAAACAAAGACTTCATTATTTCATCCAGTAGGACAGACAGAACATCTGTTAGTAATACAGAAGATAGATAAGCACCTAGCGATGGACCTACCCTGGTAGTAAACACTTTCCTCTCAATCTTTAAGATTTGACCTGTACTTTTTAACCTTTGAAAGACAACATTAAAAACCTAGTGGGAGGCCTCAAAGGAAGGCAATGTTTGCCTTCACAGGGCAAGGGTCTCCATTGATCATTCATATTTGCAAGCATAGCACAGTACCTGCAGCTGCTGCCATTTTCTTGTCCTGCAGCCTACTGCACCCACCTGAGAAGCTCTCCTGGTCTTTCTACTTACTCCTCTGTTAACAAGGATCATGTCACAGTGGTGTCCTCATG
>WEIS01031837.1:1742-14935 GCA_013389965.1 Todus mexicanus | reverse complement strand
TTTTTTTTTTTGAGCAAAGACTGCCAAACGAATGCAATCTGGCCATTTAGCAGGCTGGTTCTTTCCTTTTTTGTTTTTCTTACCCCATACCTTGAGCACAAGCCTGTGGAAGGAAGGAAGGCTCTGTCAGAGAACTTGTATGATACTTGTGATTTATTAGTAATTGCTGGCACACAAGTCCCTTCAGGCCACAGGACCCTGCCTGTGCTAGGCAACGTATTGATGCTGTGCTGGCAACATATTGACTAGGAAGAGGGTGTCCTTTTCCCACACCTTTTAACTAGGCAGAGGTAGTTTCCCTCCTTCTATGCCACGGGAAGGGCAATAAAGGCGCTGGCTGATCAAGTGCACGGGGGGGGGGCCCGCGCTGCAACAGAAACGGTGCCAGTGTCTGGAGCTGAACCCACCGCAATGCCTCTCCTTCCCCCCGACAACACATTCCCATTCCTCCCAGCTCTCAGTGCAAGCCTGAGAAACATGCTTTTCCCTTGCCTAAAGTCTGCAGAATTACAGTTTTCAAGGATTTACCACTTAAATGGCAAAATTCTGGCCCACAATTACGCTGTGTTCTCTCTGCCAAAGCACATACATGGGTTGTAATCAGAGAGCGGGTTTTTTTCCCATCCTCCCTCCAACTTTGCCATGAGGTGGAAGAAACTGCGATGGGTTGCGCTTGCTTTCCACGCTGTGCCAGGAATGACGCGTGCCTCATCCCAGAAAGCTGTAGCTCAAATCCTGGCACGGAGAAAGCACCAGCCTTGCAGCACGCAGCCCATGGCCCCACCAAACCCAGCGGGCATTCTGCCACCCGCAGCTCATGGCAGGATCAGGGCTGCGAATTACAAGCCATGCAAAGTGAGCACCACATTGAATAGGTTTGTCGTTTTCAGATGAAAGTTATTCTTCACCTTCTCCTTGATACAGAGGTGATTTGGGCTTCTTGGATGATAATTAGACATAATGAGAAAGTAACATTTATCCTACTCTTAATAGTTCAGTTTCATTTGTAACCCCCCCCAAAAAGGTGTCTTGAACATGATCATCACATATTTTGTCTCTTGTAGTAGGTATGAACTCTCCTCCCAGCATCGTTGTGAGAACACACCAGTGTCAGTAGCAACACAGACCACGTGAGGATAAAAGCTGTAAGGGAACTGGCCAGCATCAGTGCTTAGAGTACAACCCTAACTCTGCTTCGACAGAGATTCCCTGTACAACTTGAGCCAAGACTCTCGGGTATTTGATAGTTCTATTTCTCATTTGTACAAGAAAAAGGTAATCCTGCCTTCAGCAGACCACTCTGAAGATGACTGTGCCGGGTTTGGGGAGTGACTCTGATGTACAACATGCATAATGACCCTCAGATACCTAAAACAAATCCTTCTGATGGAAACATTTCCAACTGAAGTTCCTAATTCCCCCTGTACGTTACCACCTCGATGTGATGGAGTAAGACAAGCCTGTTGTCTTCAGCAGATCTCTACCAGCTGATCAGTTAGCATTTTGTGCTAAGCACCGTCCCCTTATTCCACAAGTGATGCGATTATCAGGCATTTGAAAAGAAATGACACAAACACAAACCCATGCTTTGTGAACTACCTGCTGCCATCATGATCCCAAGTGACCCAGCCCAGCTCTGCTGCTATCAGCATCGCTTGTGTGCTTGGAACAGCTTGTCCTTACCCCATCACTCCACACATGGGAGACTATCCCCTTATTACCCTCACCCAGGGCCCTGACCTCAATTATTAACTGCGTTTAGCAAGGATATTATTAAACCTGACTCTCTGCTCCCAGATGAGCTATCATGTGTCTCTCTTTAACCCAGCGCGAACCTTTTTCTCACCCCATGCCCTTCTTATTACCCTTTAATGTGCCCTTGAAGCCTCCGGAGCAACCCCAGATAATATCATTTCTAGAAGGAGAGTAAAAAATCCAGAAGAGGCCATTCCTGAAGATTTTTTCCTAACTGACTCTAAAACATCTTTCTATCTCCTTTCTATTTTAATCATCCACCTCTATTAGCAAATTCTAACCACCGACAGGTCTCTCTAGTCACACAAAACTGCTCAGCTGCAGATTAACACACGTTACAGTTTTTAGCAGGACACTAGCTCTTTATACCTGCGAAAACTGATCACAACTGTTTATTACTATTAAAAGCAAGTAGATATTAATAGCTACTAATTAGCTGACATTTTAATCGCAGCTTTTATGTCAAACAAAACCAGGAGTGCCACTGAAATGTAAAATGAAATGTTAGCGAGCGTCTCTGCTTCTGCGCTTGGCAAACGGGGTTTGCAATGCGCTGATGTCGCCAGGGCGCTGAAGGGCCCTGGGCAATGGTCCCTGCTCCTCTCGGGCTCTGGTGCAAGAACAGCTCTGTGCCGGGCTGGGGTGTAACCCTGGCTGTAAGATAGAGCAGTCTTAAGGCACCTTTACTTCATAAGCAGCAGCAGAAGCACAGTGGAGGCTGCTCCAGCAGCTGGATCGAGGAGACCTCAGCAGCCTCTAATCTTGTTTTCTCCTTCCTTGCTCCTCTTCGGGAGGCTTTTATAGAGCGGGACCTGTCAGGGCTCACCTCATGTTGGCAAGGGAACGCCTCTGTGTCGCCCTCAAAACCCACAGGCGTGTGGGAGACCCTGGGTGAACTGGCAACCTCAGCTGGCTAGAGATACCTGCAGTGTATCTGCATCTCACAGCAAGGCTGTAGCCTTTGCAGAATCTGTTCAGCAGCCCCAGTGGCTGCCCAGCCAGCAACGCATCTCTCCTAGCTCCTTCATTCCCAGTACCAGACACCAGACACTAATCATCATTGTACAGTGCTCCAGGGTTTCATCCGAGTATACCTCACACTACCACCATCTACCTTGCTCCATCCACCCAGCCAGGCAATCTCACATCCCTCCCAACTCCACCTTGTGCTAGAGAAACTCCTCTGGGGCTGCTCTTCTGAAGGTAACCATCATATTTTTCCATTTCCAGTACTGTCCCCTACTACATGTTTGTATGGTGCCCAGCATCTCAAGGTCCTTATCTCCTTCAGAGCCCCTAGGGGCTGCTATATGGCAAAAAATACATACGAATGAACAGTTTGAGAGCACGCAAACATTCATCAAACCTCTCCTTGGACTTCTGGTAAGCAGCTGAAAAACGCAGCAGCCTTCAACTAAAACGCTCTGAGTGAACATTGCAGGTACAACGAACATTTTGCAGATGAGAATGCTCCCTCCCCTCAAAATATTTGTTTTCAATACCCACAAAGTAGTATAATGTCATTTAGCGAGGAAAATTCTGGCAGTCGATGCCCAGCCTGGCACCGCTACAAGTACTGTAGGTGTTATGATACACACACAACATGTTTTACAAATAGAAAGTGGTTTCCAGAGTTCTTTAATATATTCTAATTTCCCCCACCTCTGCCCAAAAAAGCTGCAGTTATGAAAATACTGTTGCATACTGAAATATTAAACTAGAAATCTGAAGAGAGTTGGTTTTTTAAAAAGCTCTCTTTTCAGCTATGCCTTCTTCTCTTTTTTTTTTAAGTCAGGTATGTTTTTAGCAACTTAAACAGGTTGGGTTACCCACAAGAAGTAGTAATTTTTCCACCTAGCAGATTGAGGTATTCATGCCCTCTTTAAACATTTCTAAATTTATTCTCCAGTATTATTCAAATAGAAATATTTGCATGTACACCCTGAATCGGATAAAACCCTTTCAGTACTAACCCATGGGTAGAAACCACACAAATGAAGAAGATTAACAAAATGCACCTTCTTTGAATCCAAAGAGCCTTTGGAAGAAATCCTTCCAAAAATCCGTCCTGTCTCAATTCCTTATTAATATTATCTCTTCATTTTACAGGAGAACCCTGCTCAAGAGCAAACCTAGGACCTAGAAAACACACAATGAGATCTACCCCTTACCTGAAGAACTTGCTGGCTAATAGCTGGGAGGGTGAGGAGTTATTAGCCTAATTTACAGGTGGGTGACCAAAGAAAAAAGAGGTGGAATGAACTGCTCAAGGCCACCTGAGATACCTGTGTCAGTACCAAGAACGGAGCGGTTTTCTTGCACATTAGACCCATGCCTCAGTCACAGCACAAGGCTTCCTACCCAAGAAATCGCATCAGCTGCTTCTTGTGAATTTTCAAGGTGCAGAAAAGCGGAGTTTGAACTTTTTCAAGTCTCTGAGATCACCAGCTTCACTCTCAGGTGAAGTGACCACGCTCACTTTCAGGAGCAAAAACCCCTTGCAGAGGATTCAGGTGTGAGCAACGAGTCACGCTGCTGTTCGTCAACGACTGTCCCATCCAACCTCCCCATCCACAGAAAAGCTTGTCTGCTCGTTGTGTGTGGGTACCTTCAGACCAAACCTTCACACAAAATTAGAGCGGAGACACCAACCTGAGCTCACAAGGAGTATGCTAAGGACATATCCTGCAGTGCTAACAGTAATGTTAGCATCCTACACCTGAACCAAGACGCTGAGGTGTGGGGACCTTACTTTCTCTGGGCGGTGCCACAGGACTGTGGGCACATAACAGAGCAGGTCAGCACAGAATTCAGTAAGTCTTCCTGCTTTGGTCAGTGCTCATCTGCACAGCGAAGACAGGTCAGAAATTTCTGCTGGGAACTTGAATGGCTGGGCAGCTGTCTGCTGGTGACATCCAAAACCAGTGTCCTAACAGTTTCATAGGTATTTTCATAATCCAAATGAAGATGTCTCCAGTTAGTTTCAGATGACAATCTCCAGGAAATAAATTGTTCTTGGTTCATTTCCTTGGGATGGGGGATTAGCAACTAGGCAGTGGGTTCCCTATGGGGAGAACAGCAAGGTTGAGGAACACTGCAGCCTACTATCAGGTTTGGCAGGCTGTGCTACCCCAAGTACAGGAGGATCTCAAGGAGCAGGACTTGGAAACTACTGGGGTTTCTCAGGCTTTGTGACATGTTTATTCCCACAGCCTACAAAAGTACCATGTTCAATCTGATACATCTGTTCCACAAAGAGCGGCCTCTTCGATTGCAAACACCTATGCTGCCAACACGGAATATCTCCCAGACAGCTCTTAACTGCTACACATGAGGTAACCATGGGGCTTCGTGTAGGTTGTGATGAGGGAGAAGCTCTCATGCTGCACTGCTACTGAAAAGGGGATGATGCAATGCTGAGAACAGAGCTAGCAGTGCGGTACCTGCGCATCAGCTGCAGGTCATGACCACGAGGTCCGTCTGTAGCTCAAGGATGAAAATGGAGAGAATAAATTGGTGCAAATTACACGAACTACCTAAATAATTCTTGCTAGAAATGACATCCCCATTCCGCCATCCGTTAGCCTGCAAGCAGCTCCGCAGACAGCAGAGAAGCTAACACTAAAATAAAATATTACTCAGCAGAAGGTGGGGCTGAGTGATTGTGCCTTTAGCATTTCATACCTGTCTGCAAATTGACTCCCATCTTTACAACTCCATTTATTGGGCCAGATCCTCAAGTGGCCAGTTCCTCTGAGGTGAACTCAGCAATGCTGATTTAGACTAGCTCTGAATTCACGATTTACACGCAATTGATGGTGGTTACTGCAGTCTGTTGTCCATCTCCAGGTTGTTTGCTAAATTCAATAGTATTGCTTGTGGTATTTCCAGCTCCTGCTGCTGCACAGGTGCCCCAAGTCCTTGGGTTATGACAGGTGAGCCCAACTTCACAGCACCCATCAAGCCATTTGTGAAAAGCTTTGTAACTTGGCTCTTCCCCTTGAAAATTTGACCTGGGAGACATAACCCTGACCATCAGTCCACTCTCCAGATGAGTTGAGTCCCAACCCAGCAGACCATTCGGTTAAGTCCTGAGGGACTTAAGCATGTGCTTAAGTTCTCTGCTTGATCAGTGCCTTTGCAACCAGTCCGACTGCTTTGTTAGCAGTGCTGAGCACCAGGGCTGAGCTCCAACAGGAAATAGCAGCTTCCCTTTGAAGTCCTGCCACTGATGTTCACGTAGGTGGGACTTCAAAGAAGAGCCACCGCTTCCCCTCCCAGTATCGGAGGCCCCAGTGTTGGAGAAGCAGCACTGCTGGTTTTAATTGCATTAAGAGATGCTTTAGGGCGGACGATTCAGCCCTTCTCAGGAAAAGGACAACTTAAAAAGGTTCCCACCTGCTGGCAAGAGACCCAAGGAAAGGTTAAAGCGCACCCCAAAATACCATCTCTCCCCTTTTTCTTAACTGTTTTCCTGAGCGCTACTGAAAATCACCTTGTGAGCATCTAGTTTACTTTGGAGCTGTGCTCCTGGCCATCATAAGGGCACCTCACCAACTGGGATGTGGATGAGGATGAGGAATGGCCAACCTCAGCTCCCATAATAGACATCACTGGAAGAACTGCCCTCAACCACAGCTAAACTGAGCCAACACGAAGAAATAACCCCAGAGGCACCCTACATGGCTGTTTCTGCTGCTGACTGACTGTGCACATACACAGGAGCACCTTTAACTTCTCTGTATCTCTCTTCTTTGAGGGAGAATAAAGCAGAGAAGTCCACATCCTATACAGTGTAAATAAACTCAACTGATACCAAAACGTGGCTCCAACTTTTTCTTTCCAGTGCTGCCTATTGGCAACACCTGGCTTTCGTCTAAATCTTCAACCAGAAGCAAGACGTAGTCAGATGGGAGAGGGATTAGATCCACAACACAGAAACCCCTGAGAACCACTGAGTACTGGATGCACTAGAGCAGCAGTTAACGTGCCAAGGGAATAAGAGAAACAGTGCAGAGTTTGCCTGGATTCACAAAGCTCTTCCATGTTATAGTGCTTATTTTTCTCTTCCCTGGATTCACTTCATATATCCGGACTCCATATATTTCTACATCCAAAAGCTAGCTACCTAAGTAGGTGTAGATTTTGCAGGAAGATGAGTAATTTTATATTATTCAAGTACTTTGTGACCTCACAACACAGAGTTCAGCTGCGCTTTGCTGTTCGGGTCACTGCCTTGCCATGACCTGGTCATCTCACCTGGGCATTTTGTGTTTTTTACCTTCACACACAACACTTGTGCATTGTTTGTAGAACAGACCCGAGTCAGCAGTAAAGCAGCGTGTGCCACTGGGCAGTAATAAGAGGAGGAATTTTACCCCAGTAAAACCAGCTAAGCAAAGATGTGCCCCAAAAATACAAGAGAGAGCTTGATGCCAGGGCCTGAGGGGGTGACAGCAGCAGTACAGTGTGACAAGATTGGACTTGACCACTCAGATGATCCCAGCCCAAACCCTGACATCTATCCTGGTGTGAAGAACGAGGAAAAAACCGAACTGCGACAATTTCTGACTCAGGAATTGAAAACTAGTATGGAAAGTCACTCATCCACCTTTCAGCAGCACAGCCGTGTGGCTACGGCTTTGCTCAACCAACTCGACTGCAGAACAGCTTGCACAGAAATGCTTGAAGAAATAACTCTTTTTATCAATAGAAAAGCAACTTCTGAAAGACATTTCTCTTAAAGTTTTGAGCTTCTACAGAAAAAAATGCCAATGTGCATTTTCAGACAGAATCATGCAATTATTCCAGATTCAGTAGATTCCCATTAAAGATTTTTGGGATTTAGGAGTCTGGGGGGCTTAACTGCTATTTTTTCTGAATATTTAATCAATATTTTCCACTGAGGGAGAAAAAATATTCTGGCCAAGCGTAGGTTTCCTTGTAGGGTTGAGAAGGGCAAGAGGGAGGAGGGGTCACTGTATTTTTCCTTAAAGACACAAACATTCTCTTATAACTTAAGTCACCGCTGCACTTGCGAGCCTGACAAATTTAGAGGGCATAAAATCAATCAATAAAAAAAGAGCTTGACCACAAAGGAAGTTCTGGTCAACCCTTCAGCTCTACATCATAGACAACATTTATTTTATCACAGCCTTAAAGAATTAAAATAGAAAAAATGCATCTTCTTGGAAAAGAGCAGTTATTTTCTTCCACTGCTCAGATATTTTTATAAGCTCAGTTCCACCAGCCTCACTCCTGGTGAGAATCACCTTACCCTGTAGGGCAGACCATTTATTTAGAGGCAAGATATTATGTCCCAAGCAGGACACTAAGATGCCTCCACCCAACAAAAAGTCTACTGTGCAGCTGAGCTGGACCAGCCTCCAGCCCAGGTCCAAGTCTGGTTTGAAGCATTACCCATACTGGCTGGATACTGGCCTCTATAAATAAACAGGCAAAAAGGTTTGGAGAAGAGCTGAAGCCTTTCTCATTAGCTGTGAGCAAGGAAGGAAGTTGCACCTTACCAAAGCCTGCGGGAATATGCAACTCCTTCCTTTAATAGCACTGCTGGAGGCAGAGAGGAGCAGGGCAGAGCAGCCATACAGGGATGGTCCAGCAAAATAGCCAAGATGACCTGTGGAATGAAATACAGCAGATGAGGAAGGGTGGCAGAACTTGCCTGACGGACACCTTTCCTGCTGGCTAATCATAGCCACCATTTATAGCTCTTTCCACTAAATCTTAGCAAAAGGACACAACGGACACAAAGATTGAATTGCTGGCAAACATATGTCTTAACCCATACTTGTTCAGAGAATTGCTTCTGATATTTTGTTGTCCCTCCCAACATGTTTTTTTTGTTGTTGTTTGTACATATCAGCTTCAGCAAAACTTGCACTGGGAAAAGGTTTTTCTGGTCCAGGAGAAAAACTTCTGGTCAAAACACACATAAACAAACCTGCTCATAGCAGCCAACGGTTTCATCGTTCAGCTGGGGCACGGAAGATGTACATTGGAAAGCCTGAGACCGATCAGGGAGCTGAACTTGGATCTCCTAAATCCTAGAGGGATACCTTAACCCCCAGGCAAGAGGCCACTCTTGGACGTTGCTTTTCTGTAGGAGTTATTTCAATATTGGATGCAAGTCACAAAATACTCGCTGGTAACAGCAAGACCAATTCTGCAGCCCAGAGGCCAGAACAGTGAACCAGAAAGAGCAGGAACATGACGCTGGGTCTCCCATTCGCCAAGCGAGTGACTTGGCTATCTACTGGTTTATTGCGGTAACAAGAAAAAACCAAACCCTTTACGGATCCTGTGTCTTTCCAGCAGAACGGAAAAAACTCGAAATCTCACAACATCTTGTGCAACAGGAGAACTATTTCCTACCCACTGTTACGGGGGGGAGATCCGCAGCGTTTATCACCTCTTGTCGTCAAAGTCAGAACCTGGCCTGCTGCCTTCCACCCTCATTCAGAATGCACTTTCATCTCTAATATAAACACCGAGAAATATCAAAAGCCCTGTTGACAGTACTGCTCTCATTTTCTGCTTTCAGAACTTGCCAAAACGTACAAAATTAAACTCTCCGAGTCACAGTAGGCTGTTTTGTCAGTTTACCCAATCGGTAACGTAATACTATCGTAACCTCTATCATTCACGCTCTTTTCTATTTTTATTTTTTTTCCTTCCCCCACCCCCTTCCTTTCTTTCTTTCTTACACAAGAATTTCCCCTGGAAGGGAACACGGCACCTCCAAAAATTAAATCACAGCATCGAATTTCAAACCCGCAAATCTAAATCAAATATCGCGCCGTTGACACGGAGGAATATTACTCTGTGCGATGCGCGCTGCTGAAGCATCGTCCAAGCCATGGTAGGTGGGACTATGGATATTCCCAGGCTAAAGAAGCTTCTCTGGGAATTTTCTCTGAAATTGCAGGACTCAGAAAGAAGCATTTTTCACTGTCTTTTACCTACTACCTCAAAGAGCACTTCTTGAGGACTGACCCTATATTTTTGCTTTTCTTCTTTGTTCCTTTCAAAACTCATGGGAAACTCTGAGCCTTAAAAAATAAAGAATTAGGTCCTTTCTCATTTCCTTAAGAGAAACAAGAGCAAAATAAGTAGCACCATTTAACAAACAGCGATTCTGTGGAAAACTTCTAGGAAAACAGGAGCAATGCCAAATGTTTCTCTAGCACCGGAGTTCCTAAGCAGGGAAATACATCCCCACAGCAAGGCATGCGTGACATTTGCAAATGGTTCTTCTCTGGAAATCCAAGAGTAACACATGTTACTTCAGTTCATAATTCATTCTTAATCTACTAATGATATGACTCATTAACATATTAGTAGCAGTAGCGGTGTTAATAGGAGTAATACTAATAATACTGTCATTGTAGCGCTAACAGGTTTCAACATGCTGGTTCTACATGCGTGTAACAAAAGGATTTGTGACCCAGCATCACAGAGGTGGTGAGAGGAGAAGTTTGATAGCCCTACCAGTTACTTCATGGGATACGTGCTATTATCTCTTGTTATCTCGCTGAAGAATCACAGAAGATCTCAATGTGCAATCATAAGGATTGTTCAGGGGTAAGATCCCTGATGGTATCTTCGCTGGACAAGGGATGAAACCCTAAAGAATGGCTTGGGGTTTTTTTCCATATTCCTGAAATGTTTCTGTTAGTGTTTAATTAGGCATGAAGTGCCTTGTAGGACCTACCGAGCTCTTGCAGACATTTCTGTTTCTCCAGGTTGCAAGAATACTCTCACCTCAGCGAAAGGTTTTACGAAGTCATTTTGCTGAACTTGTCAAGAACTACTGGTGAGGAAGAACACACAGCCTACAAAAAACCTGTTGTAAATCTCATTTTCTACCCTTGATTTCCCTACTTGGAAATTTCACCTGAGAGGATCTGAGGAATCGACTGTTAGTGTGGGATTTGCAGAAGCGCAGTTCCCCTGACATTGAGGGAAGGTCCCCACCTGTAAGGCTCAGCCAGCACTACCGCATAACCAGCAAACCCACGGAGCCCAACAAAACCACAATGACCTACAGCCCAGCTCTTCCAGAGAAGTGTCACACTCGTGGAGCTTATATTCTGCAAAGCGAAGATGCTTGCACAGGACAGTTGAAAGTTATTCTGTGATTTCTGATTGTATAGTGAAGATGAAGGTCATAAATGCAAACACTGCTCACAACATTTAAGGTGAAATCCAGGCTCAGGTTTCAAGTGTTCTTAAAAATCTGCTGCTTTATGAAGCCAGCTTTGGGGTCAGACCCTTCCTTGGGTCTAGAAAACTGACTGTGAAAAGAAAACTGGACAGGATCCTTGGTTTCACACACAGACAAGGTCTGCCTCTGCACCTCCACAGTGATGGTGCAGGGGAAAATGAGCCATTCTGTGGTATCTTGTCATGTATCCCTGAACCTGTGGGATCCAAAATCCACACCGCAACGGAGAGTGAGACTGGGTGGGCTGGGAGCCACAGCTGCAGTGGAAAACATCCACAGTCACATTACATAAGAACAATAAAAAGCAAGACTATAATTACCTTCCTGCTCACCCTCACCGTGCTGCAATGAAGTCTCTGCCATTAACATCTTATCTACATACCAAGATAGTGTATCTTTGAGTGCATTAGAAGAGGGAAAGCACTGCAGCTCTCGATGGAAAGAAAAGTTCTACGGTACGAGTCGCTTTGACACCAAAGCAACTGTATTCACATGAGGTCTTGTCCTGCTATAACCAGTGGTAAAAAAACTAATATAAAATTATCTCCTAACAAAAAAAAATTGCATCGAGGCAATTTTTTTCATGTAAGCCAGGCCTAAAAATGTTTCTTAGAGTAACTGCCAGGAAAATTGCCTAGTATTCCAACTCTCATAGTACCCAGTATAGCTTTTAAAACCCCTGACCTTGCAACAGCACCAGTCAGCCTTGGGGTCTGCCCAGAGATACTCAAAACCAGGGGACTGATGCAAGCTAAAACCAGAATTTCAAAGGAAGGAAAACACCGTAATCGTGGCCTATTCACCATTCAGGACACCCATTGAGCATGGTGATGACAATGTTGCTCTGGTTCTGCCTCACAGGAGTTCTCCGGCCCCAAGAACTGCCAGAGATGGGTCTCCAGCCCACCAGGCAAGGCTGCAGCAGCCTTTCTGGAGAAGGCTGGGACCATCCAAGGAATTGTCAATGTTTACTCTCACGATTGGTTTGCCTGGGTCCCACCTGCTGGCTTTTCAGAGCCCCTAAACTATTATTATCCAGAAAATTGTATTAACTACTACGTGTCCAAGTCAGTAAGTAGACAGGCTCAGCCACTGGGAATGGGAAAACAAATTCTCCAAGGCAGATCTCTCCTCCTCCCTTTCCTCAGGCTTACCTTTATTTTTAAAGACAGCATCAAAACCAGCCCAGGTCACCCCACGCCAGGTGGGAGGGACAAGGCCCCAGGATCCTCTGTGCCTGTTTTTAGCCTCTTTCATAGCTTCATCCAGATCATCCAGATAACGGGCAGAAACCTGCTAACTGTGCGCTTGCTGGAGTAACCTCACAACCCTGCCAGAGCTGCCTGCCTTCCTCCTCCAAGTTAAACAACCCCCTGCGATCTCCACTGGGGTAAAAGAGAGCAAGTGGGCTTCCCCCTCTGTCACTAGCCCCAAGAGAAAAGCCTGATGCCTCCCTCCCATTGTCCTGCTGACTTGATAATCTGTGCTGTGCAAAGAAAAGATGAAAGGCCCATGGCTCAGCAGAGGAAATACACTATTGGGATCGCACAGCGACTTGGACAATGTTTTTGTGGGATCTGCAGAGGTGTGACCTTTACCTTTGCAGCGCTTCCGTGAAGCCTCCGCTGCTGAATCCTACTTCTCTCCAGAGGTGGGGACAGTCTTCCCACAATGCTTTCCCTTTGCAAGAACATGGGCTTTTATATTTGGGCTGCTTTTATGGAGGCTTTTGAGAGGAGAGCTCCTAAATTGAAACCACATTGCCCAGCCTAAGCCAGAGCCTGCTGCATGAGCCCTGTCTACTCCCCGAGTTTTTCCAGTGCTGATCGTTTCCCGGTGAGAGCATGAAACAGTGGGGCTCACAGCTCCCAGGAATCTGCCAGCATGGAAACAGCGCTTGACTAACAGCTTACAAACCTCTACCAGAGCTCTGGGACGCTCTTTTGTCTTTCCAGGGTCTTGGTGGATGCAAAGTGGCCTGAACAGCTCTTTGTGTCTGTAGCTGCTACAAGAGNCTGCCCAGAGATACTCAAAACCAGTAACGCTGAAGGTGCAAAACCAGGGGACTGATGCAGGCTCAAACCAGGATTTCAAAGGAAGGAAAACACCGTAATCGTGGCCTATTCACCGTTCAGGACACCCATTGAGCATGGTGATGACAATGTTGCTCTGGTTCTGCCTCACAGGAGTTCTC
>WEIS01031836.1:0-24825 GCA_013389965.1 Todus mexicanus | reverse complement strand
CTATGGTTCTTCTATGGTTCTTATGCTTTCTGCTGACCTGGAAACTTGTGAGAAGTGAGGAGAAAACAGGGTTTCCAAAGAGTCACAAGAATGACAACCTACCCTCCAGCATTTCTTTGAGAGCACAGGATAAAAATTAACACCATCCTCCTTCTTGTCCCTTGTTCCATCCGTGAGGATATCTTCAATTCTCTCTATAAAAAATATCTCTGTAATAATGTGTTTAGAGAAACTGGGAAAACCAAGAACTGTTGAGATCCTTCCTGCTGTGAATGAGGGCTGACTGACCAGGCTTCATCGGCTTTCATGGTGCTTTATTTCGAATAAAACTATTAGCACTACGAAGTGTCCTTAGTCTGGAGGATTCTGGTCCGGGTGAAGATGGAGCTTGCTTGAAAATGGGGGAGATGAGTCTGAGACAGTTCCTCCCATGTTTATCTTTGATAACCAAAGATGGCTCCAGTATCTCCTCTTCTTGTGTCTTTCAGGTGATCTCAAGAAAACAGACAGAAGAAAGGCAAAGCCCACTCACAAGAAGGTCAGCACCTCTTTTCATGTTACTTTGGTCTTGCTGGGCAAGGTTTGTCATCCTTTGTTTTCCAAGCGAGGAGGAGGTGATGGGATCTGGTACCAGCCAGTAAATGCCCTGGCATGGGTCTGCTGAGCATCGGTCCCTCGGGTGCCTGGCTGACTGGGCAGTGATGCTTAGCAGAGGACAGGACAATGTTCAATGTACAGCTTGCATCTGTACAAAGAACACTCAGCGAGCCCCTGCTGTCTCTTGGTTGATGTAGCTTCTCCTCAGTGCTTGTGTCTGCACTGGAGTGATTAAGTGTTGAGTGGCGCAACACAATGACAGGGTCCTATCCTTGGAGGTATCAAAACCCACTATACAGTGGTCAGATCAATTGATCCTGTACATGTCCATGGCAAGGTTTGGACAGGTGGCTTAAAAACTCTTGAGGAACCAAGAGGTCAAGTCTGAGAGCAAGGTGTTGATAGGGTGTCCTCTCCCACCTCTGAATGCAGAGCAGGGGCTTTATGGACACATGGGCTTGGACCTTTGCATACTATAGGCAAACTCCTGCTGATGTCAGTAAAGATGCAGCTCAGGCCTGGTGATGGTGAAGAGTAAGGTAAACTGAGGGACTCAGAGCTCATTTTTAATGCATGGTGTGGCTCTAGTGAGACGGCAAGACCCAGAAATCTTGGTGACTGTCAGGGAATGAGCAGCCATGGTTCACTGGGTAGATGGATGCAGAAGGAGTACCTGTGTCAAACGGGGTCTTCTGCTGCCAAATGGAGTCCCCCAGGACAGCGGGCTGAATCTCAGAAGATCCTGAGGGGACTTTGTTCAACTTTCTCCCCTCTTCTCCACCAGCGCAAGTCTGAGGATCCCAGGTAGCAGCACAACCATTGGGGAGAAGCTGGAAAAGTACAACTCGGCTGTGCAGGTACCAAGACCCCTTGGGACAGCCGGGCTGGTGTGGAAGGGATGTGTGGGGAGAGAAAGAGGTGGCCTAGAGCTGAGCAAGGAAGGGAGAGAGGGACTGAGCTGCAGCAACAACTGGTGCTTCTGGGGTGGAAGAGGCAGGTAAAGGCATTGACCTCAGGGTTTCAGGAGCAGGGAGGAGATATCCCTTGGAGAGGGTCATGGGGATGATGCATGGTCCTGCAGGGGAGACCCCCCTGAGCTGGTGATGGGTGGGGAGGGAGCAGACCCCAATGGGCTTGGGATGTGAGTCAGAAGCAGGACTTTTTTTTAACCACTTGGGGTGCAGCATGGACCCTGCTGATGTCCCTCTCTTCTTCCAGCGCTCTGAGGTGGCAAAATCATCCCCGACCATCCAGAAGAACCTCGTGCTGTCCTCAGAGGGGGTGGCCAGCAAGCGCAACTTCTTTGAGGCAAGCGTTCCCAGCAAAGCTGAGCCACTTGCCGTCAGGAAGGTAAGGGGAGGAGCTGGTCTGAACAAGGACTTTGCAGCAGGGTCCTGGGCCAGGGCAGACACCAGCTTTTTGGACACTAATGCGCAGCAGAGCAGGCTACTGCCTGGAGGCACTTTGGGGGGAGTTTGATATTTGTTGAGTGGTGCTGGGCAGGGCTGGGCTTGGTCTCCAGCTGCCACCGAAACTGTGCTCTGCTGGTGTGTGGGTTCACGCCAATGCGCTGGTATTTGAGGAGCTGGGAAGGAGCCAAGGTGTAGGCTGGTCTCTACCTGTAGCTGGTTTGCTCAGTCTTCCCGTGCCCCAGGGACTGTCCTGGGTTACATTTGTGCAGTGGGAGAGCTGCTGCTCTAACTCTGATGTCCCTCTCTGTGCCACAGGACAACTTGAAGATCCCAGGATCAGTGACATCTCGCATTAATCTGTGGATCAGCCGAACTCAGGAGCCTGCCAAGGAGGAAAAGAACAAGGTACTGGTTTGTGTCAACACTTCAGACTAGAGCCCTGAGACCTGTCAGCCTGGTGGGACATGTACCTGCATCTGGTGTAGTGGGGCTTGAAGTATTGATGAACCCTTGGCTGAACCCACTGAAGGTTTCAAGAAGAGCTTAGCCAGGCTTGGAGGTTTGGGTGCTGCAGGGCCATCATGGTGAGGTGTCGGGATTCTACTGCTGTGCTGTGATCTTGATCCCAAAGTGCCCCAAGCCCTTGGTGGGGTGAGGAGGCAGCAGGCACCAGCAGGGTGTGTGTGCCAGGGGACACACAGGGGGATTTGAACTTGCTACCAGTGAGAGATACCACTCCAGCATGATTCCAACTCTACCAGTGTCTGGAGGACTGGTTCTGACCTGGAGGCCACTGGGAGATGAGCCTTATTCACAGTAGTTGGGCACTGGACTCTGCAGGGCATGGAGAACTTTGTGTACACTGAGAAGTTCTGCTGTATGTGGGGTCTGGAGTGATCTGTATCCCAGTGTACCCCAGGCCCCCAAAACAGGGTGTCTCGTAGCTGTGTGGTCAAAGTTCCCAGCTAAGGCGACTGAGAGGTCACCACTTTGACACCTCATCTGTTCCAGGGACATGGATGTGAGGGAGAGGGACTGGAGACTCTTTGGCCTCGGGGTAGTTTCCCCTACTTGGACAAGTCCAGTAAGCCCTGGGGAGGTGTAACTGTTTACAGTAAAAGGTGTTTTGCCACTGCTCGTGGCAGAGTCTCCTGCAGCCGCCTGAGTACAGGACCAGGAGGGGCAGCTCCAGCCCAGCCCTGCAGCCCAGGCAGGCAAGCCCAGGCACCCCTGGCACTGAGCTGCAGGGCTTAGCACTGCCCAAACGTGTCTGCACCTCAAGGCTCTGCTGGCTCTGTGTCTGCCAGGAAAGGGTTTGCTCCTAGGGTCACTCCTGGGTAACGTTTGCAGCTTCTTCTTCAGTTTTTCCTATAATAATGCCAGCTGCCGTTCACCTCTGTTGGCTGGAGCTGCACTTGGTTTTGAGGGTCTACCAGGTGCAGGTTCTCAAAGCTGGCTGGTTTTAGCTGGAGCATGTGTGCTTCAAGCTTTGGTTAAAGTCGGCCCAAGGCAACACTGCATATGAGGCATGAAAGCCTTCCTGTGTCTCTTACGACTCTCCTGTTTTCAGGACACCAGGAAAATAAGCAGCCTGCCGAACCGTGACGTCTGGGTAAAGCAGCCTGGAGACACCCCTGGAGACACCAAGGTAGACTTGTAGCTGCTTTGAGAACTGGTGTATTGTCTGAGCTAGGGGCAGAGCTGGGACCTGCCCACTGGTGCAGCACCCACAGGGCAGGTGTGGAAGAACCAGACTCTAGTGGGGAGAGGGATTGTCTGGGACATCCAGGACCCCATGGCTTTGAGAAGTCGGCAGGAGGGGGTAACTGGAGGCAGCTATAAGGATGAGAAGGGGTCTGGTCTGGGGAGGAAGGGAAGGGAGGTGGCATGTGGTGGATTTGAGGGGAAGCTGGCCTGCCCCCTTCCCTGTTGGGGACAAGTATGGTCCTAGTTAGAGCAGCTGCTTTTGGGGTTTGCAGCCTCAGGCCCGGCCTCACCATTTGTCACTTTCTTTTCCAGTTGTAATAAATCGGTTGTAGTAACATCAGATGATTTTGGAAAAACTGTTTTGCTCTGAAGATCAAAGCCCAGCCCTACCAACTGCCCAGCAGCCCACTGCCATGAGAGTCTCCTGCACCATGTGTAGGTGCACCTCATGTCGCCAGGGTCTTCCGCTCGTGCGATGGGAAGGAAGAAGGCTGGAAGGTTTTCACTGTGCCCCAAGTCCTCACTCACTGCCTGCCTGGGAGTGCCCAGGCCTGGAGACTCCTTGCTAACACTGAAGGCAACCAGCCTCTTGCCTTGTTTCTCCAAAATGTTTTGGTGCTTTGCTCCTAATCTCTGGCTGTGTCCTGTGACCACCTGCAGGGAGGCTCAGCTGATATGTCTCTTTTGTAGCTGGATCCTGTCAGTGGGGCAAGAAACTGCCTAGCCAAGGGAGTTTCAGCTGCATGTCCATGTCCGTCCCTGCTGCCTGACTCATGTGAGGTGGGATGGAGCAGGCAGAAGTCACCCCCCTCCAAGACTGTCACTGCTAGAGGGACCCAACCAAAGGCAAACAGTGTTCACAAGGTCACATGTCCACCAGTGTAGCTCTGATGTGCCTCATGGAAGAAGGGTGGACCTGATGGCCCTGGTACTTCCCTCCAGCATGCAGCTGAGCCAGAGCTTGGCCTTCTCAACCCTGCCCTGTCTTCTGCCCCCTGCAAGCAGTGACATGTTTCCTTTAGTGATATGGGAAGGGTGGCCTGGCCATGGCTGTGTTTTTGTGGTTGTATGGAGCTGAGCACCCTGTACTGGACCTCTTCTTGTAACCCCCTTTCCCTCTCACCCCTCCTCTTGAGCACTTTGCCAGTGGCTGTGCAGACCCCTGGACCAGCCCTCTCTGGACTGCAGAGCCCACCCAGCAGAGTGCTCTTTCTTGGCCAGCTTTAGGGTGCCACAGTCTTAAAATGATGCTCAAATCTCATATTGGAGCCATTCAGTGGGCTGGGGGAGGAGGGGACGTGCCTTGAGCAACCACTGCAGTGTCGAAATTTCGTGTGGGGCTCTGCTGCTGCCCTTGGGTCTGATCTTGCTTGCTGGGCTTTGGAAAGGACTTTTTCTCTGTGCCTTTTTTTTTTTTCTTTCCCTAATAAAAATTACTCTTTCTAAGACTCTCCCAGTCACCTGCTCCTGGGCTGGGGCTGGAGCTGGAAACAGTTCCCTTCCTTTCTTTTGGTAAGAGAAAAAAAGGCAAAAACTGGAGACAAATGTGTCCTAGGGGTGGGGGTAAAAGCAGCCTGAGCCTCTGCCCTTATCATTACAGCATCTTGGACCTGGTGCAGCCACTGAGCGAGTCCAGCTCGGGGGCTTCGATGGAGGGTCCTCCACTCATGGCAGTGCTGCCTTATCAGTGTCCCTGGCCCTAGAAAGTGACAGCTGGCTGGCTTGTGTCAGCCCCTTGGGCACTCACGTATCTCAGTCCGGAGGGTTTAAAATAGCAAATGTCTGAGGCCACACAATAGCTTGGGCTTATATGGGCTCCTGGGGGGGAAGGGGGAGCGGCGGAGGGGGCCAGGGCCGAGGCTGCCGAAATAGCAGCTCACAAGTGTTGCATTCCTCGCTGGGCGCCGGGCACATTCCTCCTGGCGTTGCCCGCCCCGGGGTGGGCGCTGGAGCCCCCTTAAAGCCTCCTGCCCCCAAATTGCATTTCCCAGACACCCACCGGCTTCCCCTCAGCTCCCTGGGATCCCACCGGTGCCCCACGGCAGAGGTAAGACTGGGGTGGTGGGGTGCCTGCTCCTGGAGTAGGATGCTCAGTGGAAGGGCAGTTGTTACAGACCCAGAAGTGAAATGGCTTCAGGGTTAATGGTCCTCCCTGGCTGCTTGTACTGGGATGTGGTTTTGCCATGAAGGTATTCCCATGGGTAAATTATCAGGACCCTCTCCAGGGCCTTGTAGCTGCAACTTGTCCGATGCCTTTTGAACCACTCTGCTGTGGGCCAAGGTGGCCTAGAAGGGTTTTGGTTGCTCTGGTTGTGGGGGAGTCCCACAGATCTCCATTTCCCGTGTTTCCCTGTGTCTGGAGGGGACAGGAGGGATGCGATGCCCATGGGAGGGCCAGGCCAGCCTGACTCTGGCTTGCTTGCAGCCCAGAGGGTGGACTAGAGGTGCGATGCTCCTGTGCACGATCTGATCCTGCTGAGCAGGAAGGCAGAAGCAACCTGACCATGCTGGAGGAAAAGCTGGGACATAAGAGCTCTGTGTCTGGGTAACCTGGAGGAAAGCAAAGATTGAACCTTGGAGGAGTCACTCAGTCCCAGAGGTGTTACCAACCAGCCCTGAGCTAGTGGAGAAGCGGATTTTAAGGAGCGAGATGGATATCTAGAGTATTTAATCCCCAACAAATGATAAGAGATTTTTCTGTCAATAACATGTGCAACGTTTCATCTTTTACTCTGTAATATGTCTGTTGGGTCCACCTTGTTCTTTCAAAATAAGATTACAAAGCTTTGGTAGAAAGGTTTATGTTTCTGTGCAGAGGATGGATAACTTTTTCCGAGGGCTGCTTCCTGGTGTAACATTAGTTTTTCTTTTGTACCTCATTAAAAGTCCTGGTTTTGTTGCTGTTCCTCAGCAAATGCTCTGAGGGATCTAGTGATGTATGAGAGAAGTGAAAGAAAATGTAGAAATAAGCTTTCACAGATGCATATTTGCACTGTCGTGGCCAGGAGGGAGTCTCTGCTCTTGTGTCGTTAGAGGACGACATGAGGTCTTGGAACTCAAAGGCTGCACAAATGATTTGGCCCAACTCTGGGGGTGGAAAGATCATGCCAAGCCAGGGAGAAAAGTAGGGACAGGATTTGATGTTCGATGGGGAGCTGAGATCAAGGGGGTGGTGTTGGAGGGCTCTGCTTAGGACCAAGATCCAGCTGAATCAGAGGGAAGAGAATGATGACAGCAGAAGCAGGAGGTGAACCCGAGGCAGACAGATCTGAGTTCTGACTTCATTTGTCTCCAGAAAGCATCTTCTGAGTCATTGCTCAGAAGAGAGCTTTAATAACCCCCCGGGAGCCACGGGTGTGCAGAGACACCTTCCTATAATGTGTCTTTCCCATGCTCACGGATTCCAGTCCTGGATTTAGCATCTTGAATAAGTGATCCTCAGGCCTGTTGCACCTACCCTGGGTAATAAATGCTCAGCAGATGTAGCCAGGACCAGTTGTTCCCAGGCACCCGGCAGGAGGAGCAACGAAGCTGCGCTACTCCAGGAACAGGTGGTTTAACATATGGAAGTTATTTCTAGAGCTGCCTTGCGTTGTCCTGCTGCATCGCAGCTTTGCTGAGGGCTGGCACGAATGCAAGTGGTGGACAGGACGTGCAGAGGCTTTGGCTGATGCTCAGGGCTGCCCTGGGATGCCCAGGGCTGGGGTTGATCATGGGGCTGATCTGTGCAGACCTCTCAGTGGAGCATTAGGTGGAAGCTAGATGAGGTGTGGTGATGAGTGAAGTCCTCCTGGCCATGGCTGGGAGGGAGACGGATGTTCTGGGAAGATGAACTTGGCTGTTTCTGCAGAGTTTTTTAGCCCCATGGCTAAACCAGGCTGTGGATTATGCCTTTTAGGTAGCTGCAGCCTCAGGGCCCAGACCAGGAGGCAAATGCTCCTGCTGAGCCCAGATCACCCCTTTGCAGAGCACACTCTGCACCTGGAGAGCTCGAGTGGGAGGTCTTACCAAAATCTTGCGCAGTGGCTTTTGTAGGACCATAAATGTGAGATAACAGGACATCCCTTCAAGTTTCTAAGAATAGTCAGGAAACAAAACAAGCTGAACATTATAATTGGGTTACTTTCTCATGCACTGAGCAAACACAGCGCTCTGAGATGGCTGCGGCGAGGGGACCTGCATGTCCTGGACATGGTTTCTGACAGCAGTTATCAGCGTCGTCTGAGGTTGCGTCTAATCTCCTACCTCCTATTTGGGGCAAGCTGTGGTCCTGGTTCGGGAGGGGAGGGGGGAGCCTTATCTCTGCTAAGATAAGGTTGTCACAGCCTGGCTGGGGACAGCTTAAAGCTCCAAGTGCTTTGGAGAGGTGCAGCATCTCTGTGCCAACATCTCAGGCTCTGGAGGACAGGCTGTGCTCAATCTTATTTCAGCTCCTAACTCTTGCTTTTTCCACCCTGCCTTGAATTCTGCCAGATAATCAAGCATGTCGGACACTGAAGAGGTTGTCGAAGAATGTGAGCAGTAAGTGGTGTGTTTTTAAACACTCTTTCTTTCTCCTCACTCCTGCCTTCCCGCAGGATCGCGGTATTTCTTAAGGATGGTCTTTGGGGGTCACTGGCTCTTGTCATTACCCCAGAACCCAGTGTGGAAGGGTCTTGGGATTCTCCCACCTGTGCCACTGTTGTGGTAGTGTTGAGACCCCCAGCAGGGGGGATTTTTGAGCTGTATCGGCACATCCATGGGAAGGGACAAGTTGCTGCATTAAAATTGCTGCAGTCCAAATCAGTGAGGCAGAGCTGGGAAAAGCCGACATCATCAGTCTACTGCTGCTGGGATCCTACAGCCAAATGCAGAGCATCACTCCCTAAGGCTTAAATTTGAGGGCAGCTTTTGTTGGTGAGAGCTGCTAGACCAGGAGGCACATCCTGGAGAGAAATTCAATATTTGAGCTATGTGGTTACAGAGATCAGTCCAAACACACCTCCTACTTCTCATCTACCAGCAGAAAATGTAGATCTGAATCCTTCTCTTACATTTAAATGCCACCACAGACTCACGTGCCTCAACAATCAGTCTGACCTCCACGTCCAGCAACCCCTGGACACAGCTGAGGACAGACTGTGCATCTTCTCCAGGCTCAGGAAAGGACTTTGGGGCAAAAGTGGGATGGGAGATGCCCATTTCTAGGATTACAGGCCATGCTCACTTGACCTATTCAAGCTGCAAACCAAAGTTGTGCTCTGAACAGCTGAAGTGTTAGTTGAGCCCTTCAGTTCCTGCTATCTGCAGCCTGCCTGGGTCTTATCACAGAGTCACAGAATGACAGGAGTTGGAAGGGACCTCTGGAGATCATCTAGTCCAACTCCTCTGCCAGAGCAGGTTCAGCTAGAGCAGGTCATGTAGAACTACATACAATCAGGTTTTGAATGTATCCAGAGATGGAGACTCCATCCAGCCTGGGCTGGCTCAGCCACCCTCAGAGTAAAGAAGTTCCTCCGCATGCTTGGATAGAACTTCCTATGTCCAAGTTTGTGCCTCCTACCTCTTGTCCTGTCACTGGTCACCACTGAAAAAACACGAGCCCCATCCTCCTGACACCCCCCCCCTTTACGCATTTATAAGCATTGATAAGATTCCCCCTCAGTCTTCTCTTCTTCAGACTAAAAAGACCCAAGTACCTCACTCTTCCTCATACGAGGGATGTTCTAGTCCCCTCATCATCCCATCCCCATTGTCCTGTCACCTCCCAGCACGCCACAAGGTAGCCTGCCCAGTGCTCAAAGCCCATTCCAATGAAAAAGGGGAGCCAGCCTTGAGGAAATTTCCAGTGCCCCTCTGGCCTCACTGATGGACGTGCACATGTCCTGTTGAGCAGAATGTTGTAACTCTGCAAACCTGTGTTGTGCTTTGCAGGGAGCAGGAAGGTAAGAGCACATCGAGCGTCTGCAGCTGCCCTGAGGCTGAAGCGGAGAAATGATCAGAGCAGCTTCAATAACCTGCATCTTTTTCTCTTCCCTGTCTCCTGTCTGCACGCGTGCCCTGTGAAGAGGAGTACGTGGAAGAAGGTAGGTGCTTCTTCAGTGGTTGCAAGGACCAAGGGACAAGAGCTGTTTGTTCAGTGTTTTGCCTGGGTGGGTTGTGGTGCTAAGCTGCTTGACTGCCATGGGCGAATCAAGGCCAAGAAGAGGCTAATGAGGCCATGCTCTAGATTTCTCCGTCTGAAACACGAGTAGAATCAACCCCAGCCTGAATTTTCTTGGGACCTCTTTCGTCAGGGTGATCCCTTGGCTCAGAACAGGGCTAGAAATGCTGGACTTGGGCAGTGGCAGAGGTGTGAGCCCAGTAACTATGGGAGCTGGAGCCTCAGCTGAGTGGATATTAATGATACTCAAACACAAACCTTCAGCTGCTTCGCTTGATGAAGACACGAACCCCACGGTGCACGCAGCCGCTCTGGGACACAGCGGGGCTGGGTGTTTGGGGCTGGGTTTGGGACCTGGGTTTTGCTACACAGCCAAATGCCCTCTATGTTAAAAGCAAAAGAAAGTGCAAGGGGGAAACCCCTGGCAGTGCTGGAATCCTTGCCTCGTGCACTCCATAGCTACACCTCACAGCTTCATGGCGCCCGACTAACCTCTGCACTTATTCCTTTCCCTCCTCCCTGGCTCAGAAGAGGAAGAATGGATAGAGGAAGACGACGGTAGTTATTGCTCCTTTCTTTATTTCATCTCTCCACTGCTGCTGTGACTTTCGTGGGTCGGTGTGTCTTTTGCCTCTCCTTGGTTGGGAAATGGTTTTCTTTCATTCTTCCACTTCTCTCTCTCATTTCTTGCACTCCCCTCTTCCTCCCCGCTGTGCTGCTCCTGTGTCTGTGGTTTTTCTCTTACGTCTATCAACCAGATGCGCCTGTGGTTTGCTATCTATCTTCTCTTTCTTTCTTTCTCTCTTGCTGTGGGCCCACAAGTCTTCCCAGGACATGTGGGCCCCAGCACCGCTGTGACTCCACTGGAGGACTCTTGTGGGGATACTGCTCCCTCCAGTGGAAAAATGCTCCAATGGTGTCATAAATAAGATTGTGAAGGTGTCAGAGGCATATTCTCTAATGCCAGCCAGTCTTGTTTGCTGGCTAGAGGAGAGAGAGAGAAACCACTCCCCTTCTTCCTGGTGTACAAAGATAGCACGAGAGAGAATGAGGGACAAATCAGGCGGTGGCTAGAAATCCATTAATTTTTACTTTTTTTATTTTTGCCCTGGCCAAGCATAGAGAGCAGCCCTTCAGTGAAGGTTCAAGCGAAGCCCTTTGCTTTCTGAGTTGCTGCTTCTTCCTCCTGTGGCTGTGTCTCCCCCAGGTCTCTCTCTTGGCCGGCTCTGTGCCACAGTTCTCCTGACACTGCAGGGAGCTTGTGGGACTGATGGTTGTTGGACTTACGCTGCCCCTTATTCCACAGGTGAGGAAGAACAGGTAGAGGAGGCAGAGGAGGAGACCGAAGAAACCAAGGCAGAAGGTTTGTGGTGGCTTTGCCAGCGAGATCCTGTGGCTTGGTTGGAGCCATGCTCTGCTTCAGTGGGGTGTGAGCAGGGTCTGGGATGTCCCAGTGTGGCCTGTGACAGCAGCTCAGTAGCACAGAGGGGCAGATCTCCCCTGTTGTATCAATGGTTTCCAGTAAGCAGGTGCCAGAACTGAGCTGCCCTTTCCTGATCTACCAAGTGCCTTGGCCCTGCAAGCATGAGGATCACACAGTGTTTTCTGCTGGGTGCTGCTCGAAGAGTTTGTGCCCAGCACTCTGAAATAGTGCCAAAAATGAGTTAAACCTGTTCCACCAAAAGGTCCTTGTAGCCTTAGAGGGAAGATTTCCAGAGCTGCAGTCATGCTCTGATGTGTCTCCCCATCCAAAGAGCCCTGGACTTCACGAGATCTCTTCAGAACAGGCTGGGTTGCTTGGTGTGTGTCCCTATGCGGTCACGGCTGGTGGGGCAGGCTCAGACCCCAGCTACGCTCCCCATGGTAGGGTGACGGGACCTCTTTGTGCTGGAGGATGTGGCTGCCCTCACCCGTGGATACTCATATTCTTCCCGTTGCTTTTGAAACAGATCAAGAAGATGAAACGAAAACAGCAGGAGAAGGTAAAGTAGGAGCAGATGAGAGATAGTCTGGGCCATTTCAGTCCTGATCCCATTCCCCCAAGGTGCTGGGCCCTTGTAACAGGGTTTTTGATTTTGAATTAATTTGCTGCTGAAGAGAGAGAATCTGGAGTAAATGGGGCAGAGCTGTGCTGGCCCCGGGGGGCAGCAGGAGGAATGATTTTTTGCTGCCAAGGTGAGAAATTCACCCAAAATACAGAAGAAAAGGGCAGTACTGCTGCTTTCCCAGCCCAAGCTCCTGCAAAGCTTGTCTGGGTTCCTCCTAGAGAGAATCTTAGGTTTTGCTGGTCTGTCTTTGGGTGAGGGATGGCTGTGAGGGACCTGCTCTTTCCCCGTTCATCCTGGAGGGACGGAGCTGGGTTTTGCAGAGGGGGAACAGCCTGGGAACCACCCAACCATGTCTGAGGGCAGCGTGCACAGCAGGGCTGGCCTCTGGGAGCCAAAGCGTTGCATTTTCCACAGGTGGAGAAGGGGACAGAGAGCAGGAGCCTGGGGAAGGTGACGTATTCATTCTCATTCCTCTCTGAGATGGGAGGGACTATCCCTTCACCTGTGTAAGAAGGTACCAAACCCCTTCTGCTCAGCCAGGAGCATCAACCTGTGTCTTGGGTGTTGGCATGTGGATGGACACCTCACTATGTGCCTCTCTGCCAGAGGATGATCCATGGTGCAGCCTGTGATGCTGGGAAGGAGGGGTAGCTCTGCTCAGTGTTGTGGGGTTTGGGTCAAGGTGTGAAAGCAAACACCTCTTTGACATTAACATTGTCTTTCTCTCCTGCTCCTGGGGACCAGCAGGTGAAGCGAAGCCAAAACCCAAGTAAGTGTTGGTGCATTTTCTCTGGTGCAAGGTCTGAACTAGGAGCTGTGCAAGGGCAGAGGCTGCGTGTGATGCGCTTAGCACCACAATCCAGAAAGGGCATGGAACAGTGAGGCCTCAAAAGCATGAAAGCAGGGTGAGAACTTGAACATGGAAAGAAAAAGAGAGAAACAGGCAGATGAACACAGACTATGAAGAGAACCCTGAGAATGAGGTTGTGAAGCACTTTGTGTACTCCTTGAAGGAGGCCCAGCTACCCTGTGGCCTTACAACTGTAAAAAATCCATGTGCACCCCAGCCTGAGGTACATGGGCCATGGCACAGCCAGGATCTTGCTTCTTCAGTATGCTCCTGGCCATGGCTGACATGAGACAGGCATTTGCATGAGTGCCAGCATCCCAGGGACAGGAGCACCTGCCTGAAGGAGTGGGGCTGTGAACCCTTGCCAGGAACCTGCTGGTGCTCGTGCACCCCTGAGATGCTGTGGTGTGGGAGGCAGATCTGTCCGCAGCTGTGATCTCTTCATCCCTTTGTGCCCTTATGAGCCCCTGCTGAGCATCTCCTGCTCTCCCTCAAACCCGCAGAGGAGGAGAGGATGGTTTCCAGCTCTCTGTGCCAGATCACACCGGAGCACACGGTTCCTCTGTGCTCTTTTGGGTGAGCTGTGGGGTGGCTGCCAGATCCAAGGTGCCTGGCAAAGGGTCGTGGCCAAGTTGCCTGCAGCTTGCAGAGTTATTCCAGCCATGTGGGCACCTTGGAGTGCTTCCCAGGAATGCCGGAGCTCTTCCTCTGAGGCTGTCCAGCTGGCAACCTCCAGCAAGCAGGGTTACACTTCCCTGTCCTCAAAATGCTCTTGTTCTGCATCCTCGGGGACAGTGAGGCTTGCAGAGGAGGGCTGGGTAGTGTGTGGATGAAAAGCACCACCCTGCCCCAGGTATCTGCTGCGGACTCACCATCCTCCTGCTCACCTTCCATTGCAGGGTCTTCATGCCAAACCTGGTGCCTCCCAAAATCCCAGATGGCGAGAGACTGGATTTTGATGTAAGTAGTGCACATAATGTCAACCTCCGTGATGTGATCCCCTTGCATCGCTCCACCATACTCTGTCCAGCAGCTCTGCGGCTCCTGAAGGACTTCACTCGTGCGACTGTGACTGTCACTGCTGTTTCCATCTGGTGCAGGATATCCACCGCAAACGCATGGAGAAGGATCTGAATGAACTGCAGGCCCTCATCGAAGCTCACTTTGAGAGCAGGAAGAAGGAGGAAGAGGAGCTGTTGTCCCTCAAGGATAGGATTGTAAGTCTGCAGCCTCCCCCTCTATCGCTGTTGCCACCCTCTCCCCTGAGGGGACACAGCCACCATCCCTTCCCTACAGTCCTGAGAGCAAGACCTGAGACTTTCCATGTCCCTGCAAGACAGAGCCTGTGAGTTGGGCCAGAATTTGTACCCCAGTGCCCGGGAAGCCCCTGGTCTGGCTACCGTGATGCCTGATGCAGATGCACCTTTCCCCAGGGTCACTGGTCCGTATGATTCCTTGGGAGCAGTAGATCGGCCCTTGGGGCTCTCAGGGCTTTTGGGATCAGGGATGTATCCCCAGGGATAGAGAGGAAGCGGATTCCCCAGTATGTCCAAGCCAATGTCCTCTCCTTCTGCAGGAAAAACGGCGAGCGGAGAGGGCAGAGCAGCAGCGGATTCGCAGCGAGAGGGAGAAGGAGCGCCAGGCTCGCATGGCTGTGAGAGTCCCTCTGGGGATGGGGGCTTGGGCTGGTCTTGGGTAGAACAAGTCTGGTCATAGATCGTGTGTGTGTTGCATGCAAGCCAGTCCATGAGGTGTTCATCTGTCCACTCCTGATCAACTTCTGACCCTGGCAGGAGGAAAGAGCTCGCAAAGAGGAAGAGGAGGCACGGAAGAGGGCAGAGGAGGAAGCACGGAAGAAGAAAGCTTTCTCCAACATGCTGCATTTTGGAGGCTACATGCAGAAGGTGTGATCCCACCCTGAAGCCAGTGGTGCTCCTGGGAAGGGCTTAACCATGGGCTGGACTCACAGCACGATGCATGTTCTTGGAGTTGGTAGACTGTGGTTTCTGCAAGCAGAAGAGGACAGGCCAGGCCACTGTTGCTGGGCCACAGCAGTTGTCAAAGGGCAAAAGTGAGCTAAGAGCTCTGCTTTGCAGATACAGACCAGGGCAGGTCCAACCTCTCCTCAGGGGTGGGGACCGAGTTTGGGGGTCTGTCCTATCCACTACTGCCAAAATTTCCTTGAGGACCTCACATGCTTCTGAAGTCCCAAAAGCTGAGGGTGTTGGGGGCAGAAGTGGGGGTGGGCATAGAGTGAAGGCTGAGCAGATTTTCTTCCCTCCAATGAACTGATGATTTCCTCAGTCAGAGAAAAAGGGTGGGAAGAAGCAAACAGAGCGGGAAAAGAAGAAGAAGATCCTCAATGAACGGCGAAAGCCCCTGAACATCGACCACCTCAATGAAGACAAGCTGAGGTGAGCGTGGGCTGCAGGAGGGATGCCCAGGACAGGGGCTCTGCTTTGGGTCCCATATCCTGGGGCAGGATCCTGGGCCAAGGTGGGCTGCCTGAGACACAACCCAGACAAGAGGGTGATGGCACAGCTGGGACATGGGCTCTGTGACCCCACCGGGAACACGAGCTCCACGCAGGGCCACCACTGCCAAGCTGCTGCTGACAGCGCAGACCATCAGAGGGAGCCACGCTCACACACGTGGCACATACACGTCCCCGTATGTCCCAGCCTCACACTAGCACCTAGGTTGGAAAAGACCTAAAAGATCACCCAGTCCAATCTTCAACTCTAATCTTTATCACCCCTGGCCACTCACCTGTGGCTCTGGTCCACACGTGGGAGCAGCATCACCGCCTGGCTAACATGTCCCCATCTACGCATGGAGCCTGCAGAGGCCCATCCTGGGGGAACAGGCGAGATGGTGGCATCAGTGCCCTGTCCTCTGCAGTGAGCTCCCTGTGAGCCACATCCCTTTTCTGCATGGACACAGACTGGCTCTTCCCACAGGGACAAGGCCAAGGAGCTCTGGCAAACCATCCGTGATCTGGAGGCTGAGAAATTTGACCTGCAGGAAAAGTTCAAGCGACAGAAATATGAGGTGAGCCACAAGGTCCTCGACGAGCTTGCTTGAGATGAGGTGGGATGTGGACTGACAGTCCTGCTGTAGAAAAGCTGACTGCATCAGAAAAAGATTGTGTCCCTCTTTGTGCATGGGGTGACAAACACCCAAGAGTCTCTGCACCACTGAAAGCAAAGCGACATCTGCCCCCTTTTTGGAGATAAACCAGGATCACAACAACCCTCCCAATATTTGCCACTCTGGCAAGGCTGAGAACAAGCTGGAGGATGTGGCAGCTGGTGAAAGGGGCTGTGTGGTGGCCCTGTGACCTCCCAGCTCCTGGAGACATGTGCTTTGCACCGCAACAGGCTTCCTGCTGTGCTGCACATCCCAGCCTCGTGCTAAATCCTGTGTGAGAACTGCTAGGGACGAGAGAGCAGCAATGCATCTTCTCCCCGATCATTATCCCCGGCCAGTCATGGGGCATCTAGCCAGGTCTCACCATCAGCCTGTGTTTCTCTTGCAGATCAATGTCCTCCGAAACCGTGTTAGTGACCACCAGAAAGTGTAAGTCTGAGCATCCTTCCTCAATGCCTCCTGCCCTTCCAGCTCCTTTGGCCTCAGTCCCCTCCCTGTGTATCTCCTGTCTCTCTTGCACCCTTGCAGAGCCACCTCCTTTCCTTCCCACTCCTGCCTCTGGTCCCACTGGTATCCAGCAATCATCTGTGGGTCTGGCCCAGGGACCTTGGTCCATGCTGCTCTGCTCCCATTGCCTCCCACCTCCATCAGCTTCACCCTGCCCCAGAGACTCCAGCTGGGGATGGACCCCATGGAGACCCCACCTCTGAAAATGGGACCTTGTTTTCTGTGGGGCCCTACCAGCCTCCAGCTGCCCCCATCCTTGCAGCGGCTCTGCCTAGCATCTCAGGGAAGGTGCTGGAGAACCCAGCTTGTGTAGGAAGGCAAATCCCACAGACTATGGGAGCTGTGTAGCCCTGCAAGGTCAGGGGATGCTGTTCTTGTGCCAGAGTTCCTTACACACAACTAGGGGACCCTTCATAGGAGGGTGGAGGTGGGTGTTTAACCCCCCACCCTCAGGAGCACCATGCTGCTCTTGCATCCCCATCCCACCCTGTTGTCTCTCATGAGAGGTGTTCAGCCTGCCCCATGTGTCAGGTAGCAGCATCTCCCACTCTCTTACACCAAATCTCTCTTCTCTTCTGCCCCAACATGGCCTGTTCCTGCAGCAAAGGGTGAGTACAGACACTTCCTGAGTGCTTCGTGTCTCCCACTGCACGTGTGCTGCATGAACACCAGGGCTGACACCAGGCTGGCCGTGGGGCTGAGGGAGGAGACAATGCCAAGGATTGGCAGCCAAAGCTGTGCTGGTGACTCTCAGGATGACATGCCAGAAACACCCTTCACTGCCCAACCAAGCCTCCTCCTCCTCCTTCCCTGCTGACCCATGCCCAGAGCGGTGCCTGTTCCCCTGATGCTGGTTAAGGAAGGTGATGTGGTCCTGGATGACAGCTTCATAGTTTCTGGTTCTTGGGAGAAGGATCCTATGGTTATCCCTCCACAACCAGAGATCCAACTCACTGCTTCTTCTCTGCAGGCTCCTTGGGAGGGAGAAGCATGGGAAGGGCATTGAGGGTCCTTAGAAACACATGGCAAAATGCATGAGCTTGTTCTCACAGTGTCCCAAAACTCATAGACTGACTCAGGTCCCAGGGGCCTGACCTGGGGCCACTGAAGGCCTTCTTCCCCACAGGACAGTGAGCATCAACTGGAGATGGCTCGGTGCTCTTTGCAGGACTGCTGATAACATCCACCTTGTCCTTCCTTTCATGGTCACTCATGGCTCCTTGCACGTGCTTTTCTGCTTCCCTTCCAGATCAAAGGCTGCCCGTGGGAAGACCATGGTGGGCGGCAGGTGGAAATAGATGACTCAGAATGTGAAGGAGGCTCAGCCATGGAGAGGTGTAGTGCCTTTTGGTCGACCAGCTGCCTTCCCCACGTCATGGAACCTGCATCACATGCCCACCCACCCTCCCACTGCACAGAGCTTGTGAAGACCTTGCTGCAGGCACAGCGCTGCCTGGGTGGGCAGATGCTTCTTGAGGTGCCGCTTCTCATCTCCACTCCTTCAGCTGATGTTGTGTCTGTAAATAAAGAAAATGATGAGGGGTTTGCAGGTGTTGTCTCCATCCTGAAGCTCTGAGCCAAGAGGAAGAAGGCCCACGACAGTCTCGGGAGAGCTCAGCTGAGCCAGTGGTGTCATTGCTCACCTGCTCTCAGGGGTGCATGAGGATGCAGCAACCACCCAGGACCTCCTGGATATCATGTCCCCTTGTCTCCCAGCACCTCACACCTGCTGTGAGAGGTTTTGTAACAGGCCTCAGTGGTCTGACCTGCTTTTCCTGCTGCAGTTTGGGGCAATCCCAGTTATGACCACTTTGGTTCCTACTTCTGCTGTGCCAGAGTCCCCCTTGCTGCTCTCTGTGTCAGGGTTGGCCCTGTGGGACAGCTTGGGGATAAGAGATTCTGCTTCCAAACCTCTCAGTCTGTGGATTAGTCACAAACCTTGATTCTAGGCCATTTTCTTCCCTATTTCCACTTTTTCCTAAAGGGCTCAGACCAAATGTGCTTGCCCCCTCTGAATGTTTCTGACAGCATGAAATGAAGACTTCAGATGAGTCAGTGTGGAGAGACCTTCCTGTCTTTCCAGAGGTGAAGATCTGTTCCTTCCAGGAGTGCAGATCTCTTTCATCTAGTGTAAGCCCCTTTGTAGCGCACTCCCCCTTGCAATGCCCGTGGGGGCACATCAGCTGCATAATCCCAAGTAGTCCTTGTGCATGTATCTGGACTCTTGAACAGCAGAAGACACCAGGCTTGCAAGACCATGGGGCAAGCTGCTCCACCGTGCTGTTAAAAAGCTTCTGTGAGGCATTTCCCAGTGTAGTGGATAAGGGATTAATGCCCAGGATGGTGGATTTTCCCCCCTCCTGCTGGGGCTGCCTGTCCTCCCCCACCCTGAGGCCAGTGGTGTGTGGGCATCCTGCAGATTTCTCACTTGTGATTCTTGTTGAATGACGACTTATTTTGCCAACTTCAACACAGGCCATCAGATTTGGGGGAATAAGGCTTTGGGAAGCCTCAGCTGCAGCGAGGCAGCAAGAGGAGGGCAACCATCCCCCTATCACCCAGCTCCTCAAAAACAAGGTGTGGAGGGATGGACGTTATCCCTTGTTGGGACACAAGGGGAGAGCTGGGGATGGTGGCATTGCTGGGCCATGAGATACCTGGAGGGTGGCTGAGTGGAGGTCCAACAACTGACATTTCCACCCTGCGTGGTGCATGGCCCTGGGAGAGAGGAGCACTCAGGGCAGAGAGGTACATCTGTCTTGGAAAAAAAATATCCCTTTTTCCCAGGCTGTGAAGGTTCACTCTCAAAACCTCCCTAGCAGGCAAAGGCGGGGCCCTGCCAGTGCCTGTGCCCGGTGCCACACCGAGACACTGCAGCCGCTCTGCCCGTCCCGTCCCTGCGGGGCTGGCAGCGCCCAGGGTGGGGGCACAGAGGCACTCCCTGCTTCCCACAGCGCTGCCTGTCTTGGCAGCACGCTGGCCCCTCGCCAGCCCCGTTCCCTGTGCGCCGGGGCCGAAACCTGCGCACTCCCTCCCCACCCAGCACCTCCCTCCCTGCACCCAGTGCTCGGTGGCACAGCCGTGCCAGAACAGCTAACTCAGCACCCAGCCCTGCCACCGACCGTCCCCTGTTCCCTCTCCCACTGGTCTCCCACTGGTTTCTATTTGAACAGGTGGCTGGTGAGCTTGGGCATGACACAACGTGGTGCAGGATGGAGAAATCCCCTGGGACATGGCAGAGTCTTCTGGGGTCTTCTCTGGTGTCTTCCAGCATCCTGGCATCTTCCCAAGTGCTGCATGGGCTGTGCGATGGTTGCAGTGGTGCAGTACGTTGTGCCAAGGTTTGCTGGAGGGTGGTGCAGGGTGCTGCACGCTGGGGAGCAGCTCTGGTGTGCAGGGTGCTGGCCCCATCTTGCCAGGGACCTCGCTGTAGAGTGAGAGACCCTTGGTAGCAGCTCTAGGAGGGTCGTGTAGGGTGCCAATAACCTCGCGGTACCTTGTTGTAGAGATTTGCAGTGTATTAGTGTCTTGCAGCAGTGCTGTGTGGTCTCAATGTCCCCATGGGCAGCAGCACCTCTGGATGCCAGATCAAAGCACCAGCCTCTTCTGAAGCATGGTATGAAGAGTAGAGAGTCCTGCCCTTCCCTAGCAGGGCACCTTTCCAGGAACTAACTATGGGATGTATCATCCTCTGGTATGTTGTAGAGGAGCAGCATCTTCTGCCATAACACGCAGACATCCTCCCTGCCGTGGTCCTTGGAGGAGCAGTCCCTTGTGCAGCACCACTCTGGAGCACAGCACACAAGTAGTGTCCATTCAGGACGAGTTCTGGTGTCTCAGCCAAAGCACCGGATGAGGATCAGGTTGTGGCCCACGCTGTGCGTTGCAGGATGCCAAGGTCATTTTGGCTCCTCAATAGAGATGTTGGCATGTGCTGCGGCAACGTGTGCGTGCTGAGGGTGCAATGCAGGGCTCGTGTCCTGCAGCACAGCAGGGCTCAGGAGGTCTCTGCCCTCCCCAGAGTGCTGCAAATATCCTGGTCGGAATTCAAAGCTCCAGAGGCTGCTGGTAGCCCAGAGTACAAAGCCTCATCCTCTGTCGTTCATCACAGGTGTTCCTGCCTGAGCTCAGATTGCAGCAGACCTGTGCCCAGGTCTCACAAGCATGTGCACCTCGTGGTCTGGCGATGCAGCCCCACGCCAGCATCCTACCCTGGGCACCACCAACCCCGTGCAGGGGAATTGATGCAAAAGAGGAGGTTTTGTTACAGAGAAGGTGTTGGTAACATTGAGCTGATGTTTTGGGCTGTGGTTTTGCTAAACCAAGACTGTGTGTAAGGCAGCCTCATGTTCTCCTCGGCCTACTCAAGACTAAGAACCACTCCCAGAAGCAAAACCGCCTGAGATACAGATATTGGAGACCTTGGTCTTGCCACTACAGGTAGAGATAGAAATAGCCTGCTCATGTCTTTGATCGGGTCACATTAGTCAGGCTTGCTCTGGACAGTGCAGGAGATTCTGGCATTGCTGTCCTTGGGGCCACCTGGCCAATGCATGTGGCCATGCTACCAGCATTATGGGCTGGTGGCAGCAGTGGTCCAGAAGGACCTGTGGGACAACGGAGCAGCAGCTCTTGAGGCTAAAATGCTGCCCAGGCCCAGTGTGTCTGACCAGATGGAGATGTGGAGCCTCTTATTGCTGCCATCAGTCGGGGCACATGATGAAGAATCCCTTCACCCCCACCTTGGACACAATGGAGCATTGTTTCCCCCATCAGGCACAACACTACATTTGAGGTGGGCCCATGGGCCACTGACTGTGAGCGAGAGCAACATGTGGAGGAGAGACAAGGAGGGCCAGTGGAAGAGGTGTCAGGATGTGTGCCAGGAGGACAGAGCTGGCCCAAGGTGCTGGACAAGCACAGTGAGTGTGGGCTGCTCTGCACCTCCTGCTTTGCTCCCTGGGGAAGCCATTGCCCATGCTCACTCTTGCAGGATGGAGGACTTGAGTCCTCTGGAGCTGGAGGGAGGTGCCAGCACCAGCAGGATAACACACAACCCAGTTCCTATGAGGACAGTGGGTCCTGGCTGGTACACAAAGTGTCCACTGCCCCGGCACAGCCCACCATGGGGTGTATTTTTGGAGTGATCAAGGGCATCAGAGCTCTGCAGAGCACTGAGTGGGTGCTGTTGGATGCCATTGCCATGGGGAGTGGGCACTGCCTGTCCTTCGGAAGGTGGTGTGTGGTTCGCCACCTTTGCCATCCAGGAACTTTAGACTCAGGTACAGGGTGGCTGCGTCGCACTGATCCCCAGTGCCCCTGTGAGTGCCCAGTCTCATATTCAAGCCGATGCCAAACGACAACAAAAAACTGCAGAAAATGAAGCAGTTGAATCTCTGATTTTCTACAGGTCAGGTTTAACAACAGGCTGTATTTTAAAGGAGAGAAAAATTATGTAAATGTTGAATTTTGAAGTACTTTCCAGACCTGGAGCTCTCAGCTTCAGAGTCCCATCAACCGCATTGCTGTGCTATGGACTCCTGAGCTCACTCCCTTGCAGGGCAGGTTGATTTGATTGCACAAGCATCTGACGTTTGCAAGGGGTTTTTTTATGATTATTTTTAAATGCCTTATAAAACTCCAAGTTTCATTTAGTCTCTTCACCCTGTAAATCACTGCCCATAGCAGCTAATTCCTAGGTATCAGTTAATCACCTCTAATTGGTGAAAGTCACCCATGGTTTGTGCTGATTCCACAGATGTGTTAAATCATCAATGGAGGCTTAAATGCACCGCAAACACAAGTTTAGGAGCCACACAATGACCCGTGTCTGTGAGACAAGTCCTGCTGACAAAGCAGGCGGCAACGCACTGGGATGGCAGGGAAGAGGCTTTAGCTGTTCTCTGGAAGCAGCATTTTATTGGCACTTAGTGGAAGGAAAATGAGCTTCCTGGTGGTGTCTGAATCACTGCTTTTGCATGTACTCTCATGCCCAGGTTTCAGCTGAGGTCCCAAGTGTAAACTGCTCTGAACACTGAGATGTTGAGACGTAACAGAAGCTGGGACGGGCCCTCTGCCCAGCAGTGGATTCATAAGGTACAGGACTGGTAAAGGTGGTGCTGCATCACATGGCCTGACCTGGAGTGGTGCTGAGCACCAAAGCTGCTACGATGGTTTGCAGGAGCAGCAGTCCCTGCAGAGGTGGCTCTGGCAGCCACAGGCAGTGCCCGGGGTCAGAGGATGGCACAATCTCTGTGAGGTTTAGAGCACTGGAGGGAATTGTTCCTGCTCCTGCATCACTCTATCAGCTTCAGTTGCACACATTCCGACCCATCTCCCCTCCCAAAGTCACCTGTTCCTAGCTGGTGCACAATGCTCAGCAGCAAATACTGAGCTGGAAAACAAAAGACAAAGCCTTTAGAATAGAATCATAGAATGTCTTGGGTTGCAAGGGACCTCTAAAGGTCTTCTAGTCCAATCCTCCTGCAGGCAGCAGGGACATCTGCAACTAGAGCAGGTTGCTCAGAGCCCCATCAAGCTCGACCTTGAATGTATCCAGGGATGGGGCCTCTACCACCTCCCTGGGCAGCCTGTTCCAACGTTCCACCACTCTCCTAGTAAAGAACTTCTTCCTAATGTCCAATGTTTAGTAGTATCTCCTGTGGTATTATCTCCAGGTAAACCCCTGGGAGGTAGGTCTCAGAGCCCCACATCTCCAGCTTTGAGACCAGGTCTCTTCAGAATATTCCTGCCTCTGTTCCTCCCCTGCTGCCTTGTTCCCTGCAGAGGAAGGGAGCTGTGTGCTCCTGTGCATACAAGAGCACACGGGTACGCACATGCAGAGTCACAGACGTGTGTGCACACACACAGACACGCAGACACAGGTGCAGGTACTTGTATGCACACGCACACGCAGAGCTTGCCATGCCGGATCCTGCAACACACCTCCAGAGGAAGGTGAACTAGCATCAAAGGGTGCTGGGGAACCATGCCCACAGCACCCCTGAGGCTGTCCTAGTGTGGGGGCTGTCCCAGGACATGGGCACCCCACAGCAGGGGACGCATTTTGGGATGTCTTTCATCTACAGCTGCCTGAGTCCGTGCTCCAGCAGAGGAAGCAGAGGGCTCAGCAGCGATGCTGGCAGCAGGGAGCTGGCCCAGGGGAGCATGAGTGCACTGGACAAGCCTCACTGGGGAAGCAGGTGGGGTGGCCTGAAGGGGATGCAGATGCGACGCTGAGTTTTAGTTTTCTTCTCTCCAGTGGCTATGCTCAGGTCCTAGATCTGTTGATGATCAAAGACCCAGTTGTAAGTGCATTTAACAAGGGACGTGATTTTATTCACAAAGGTCCTGCACCGTGTACTCTCACTACATGAACCCAGCACATGGTTTGTGCCCTGTTCCAGAAAAACTCCTGCTTTGACCTGTTGGAAAGTGGAAGAGATGGAAACGTGCCGAAGTGTGAACTTGCAGGCTTTGCCTTCAGACCTTGCATGACCCGTGCCTGAGAAAATCTTCATTACATAGACAATTGGCTTTGTATGTCTTCCTGCATAATTTAAATATGCAAAAGCTGGTCTGCTGGAGATGATTTAAGTGAGCTGCCAGACTCAGTCGTGCCTGGAGGTGCCTGACCCCTACCCTGAGATGCCTCCACATCTGCCTAGTCCTGCTGTTTGCCACCAGCCTGCATGCCACGGCCACTGAGGTTCATGCTGCTGAAGCCTCATGCCGCTGAGCAGCTCAACACCTGCACAAAGCAGATGGGTTTTCACCCACCTTGCCTCTGAAGTTAAACCTCCAACACAAGACATGGAGGAAGAGCAACAGAAGAAGACAATCCACCCCTTATCTAGCAGCTCAGAGGTTACAGCACTTGCTGGTGAGGTGGAAGATTCAAGTTCGTATCTCTCCACAGCTTGCTAGGAGCAAGGCTTCGAGCTCTGGTGTGTAACCCCAGCTGAGCAGCAGCATCTTCAGGACGCTAGTTTATAATTCCAGTGCCACACGCTACAAGTGATGCATTCGATTGTGGCGCAGCACGGTCTGGAAATGACTCTGTTGATTCTGCTCTCCTGGCTTCGAGGGGGTTGTGAGCTCCTCATACCTTTTATCTGCACCCATAAACAAACACGGCAATGCCTTCACAGAACAATAAATCTAACTCTGATATCATGACAAAGACAGAACCCTTTGATCCAGGGAAGCACTTTAATCTTTCACTGCGAGCCAGACGCTGCTGATTAGCTGTAAAAATAGAGCAATTATTGTAACTTAGGTGGTGTTAAAGTGCTGTGCTGTGACCTGTCAGGGTGTTATCTCTGTGTTGTCCACACCTTAAAATAAAATAGACAGAAGATGAAGTTCAGCTTAAATTCTGCTGTTCTCAAATTCTGCTGATTTTTTTTTTTT
>WEIS01031820.1:275-13382 GCA_013389965.1 Todus mexicanus | reverse complement strand
ATATTTTAATTCTTCCTTTAGCTCATTGATACTTACCTGGGAGCCTTTGCTGTCTTTAAATACTGTCTACATCAAAAAGGAGTCCCATCTTTTATATTTGAAATCTGGAGTGTTTTGCCCATCTCTAAAACTTGTTCTAATAAAAGACATTGCCTCTTCCAGCAAACCTTGCTTTATTATACTGGAAAGCATAGCAGATATAAAAGGAATTCAAGAGGTTATTACAGAGAGATTTCTGAATGATAGACCAAAAAGATCAGGACTTGTTTAGAGAAGGAGCCAAATACCTGATNAAAAAAAAAAAAAGGCAGAAAGAAAATAAACTGAACACACCTGGTTACCTCTGGCACTCTCAGAATGTCAGAACACAGGTTTTGCAACTAAACTGAAGAGCAAAAATACAAATGCGTGCTTTTCACGGAGGAAAAAAGAGGGGGTTTTCGCCCCCCTTCTATGACTTTACTACAAATGTCCCCTGTCCCTATTGCCTATTAGCTTCTGGTCTCTGTTACAAGAACAGTTGAATTTTAACGTTCATCTTTTTGCAAAGAATTTTCAAAGTTCTACAAAGACATCGAATTTAATTTTATCACTCAATATAGTCTTCTAGCTGAGTGCAGATTTTTCTTTCAGCTACACGCTAACGTTTGCACAGGCCCTACGAGAAGGAGTGACATACATTGTTCAACAGTGATCACTTCAGAAACTGGTTACAAAGCAGCGTGAAGATGCTCTCCAACCCCATCTGCTGAGAGGAGGTTTGCAGTGGGATTTAATATGAATATTCAGTTCTAACAAGCAGCTGCCTCTCTAGCGAATGTTGTATCAGACCACACATCACAGTGTGAAAAGTGGCAGCATCCAGCACTCCTCTTGGATGCTGCCAGTCCGAACCAGGTTTTCAGACACATACTTCTTGCCTTGTGTTCTGTTATTTTTTATGTAGCCTATGGGTTTAATAACTAGGTACCAAGTGGCAGAAGAAGCAAAGAAGCAATTAGTTTGCCCTTTCAGAAATGACAAAATCACAAAATCACAGAATGTTAGGAATTGGAAGGGACCTCGAAAGATCAACTAGCCCAGTCCCCCCTGCAGGAGCAGGATCACCTAGACCAAGTCACATAGAAACTTGTCCAGGCAAGTTTTCAATGTCTCCAAAGAAAGAGACTCCACAACCTCCCTGGGCAGCCTGTTCCCAGAGAAGAGTCTGGGTCCATCCTTCTGACACTCACCCTTTATGTATTTATAAACATTAATGAGGTCACCCCTCAGTCTCCTTTTCTCCAAGCTAAAGAGCTCCAGCTCCCTCAGCCTTTCCTCGTAAGGGAGATGTTCCACTCCCTTAATCATCTTAGTGACTCTGCGCTGGACTCTCTCAAGCAGTTCTGTGTCCTTCTGGAACTGAGGGGAAAAGCACTGAAGTAGCCAAAAAATAAAAGCCCTTTTCATGTAATTGGCCTGGAGATACATCTATCAAGGGCATTGCAAATGCAAGTCTGCATAGATACTTCCGTGGTAAACTATACTTCAGTAGTAAACTGCAGTGGGCTGTACTGATGCCTGCCAAGTTCTTTGCTCTGTTCTGTTTTCATAGCACCACTTTACAGCCTGGTGACCAGATTAAGGTTTGTGTTCACTGTATTTCTGTTACATTGGAAATGCTGTTTGTGTTAATTTTATCTATATTTTGTACAGCAGCCTACAGCATTTTCTTTGAAATATGCGGGATTGAGAGTTTTACCAGGAAGCTTCCGTGATTTGAAAACTCCATGGAGAAAGGTTGGCTTCCATTTCTTTTGCAGTCAGATTAAAGTCAGTTCCTAATCTGCGTGGTTATATCATTGATACATAGTGTACATAGGTCATCATGATTTGAAATTAGGACATGTTTTTGGAACCCAGGAAGATCTTGTTTTCGAGCACCACTTCTGCCACTGATTTCATGAATAATTGTGGGCAAACCATTTGGTCTTTCCACTTCAGTTGATTCATTTATAAACAGGAATAACATCTGATGAGGTTGCGTGTGGGTCTTGATTAATTTAGAAACGCAGGCACGATTTTCCTTATGTTAAAAAAATGGTTAAAGTTTGTCTGACAGCTATTACAGGCAAAATCATTATAGACTATGAATGTTTTAGAATGTAAATGGGCTTCAACTTGGGAATACCTTCTGAACTGTAACAGTATGGGGCTGACAATTTTGCTGAGTTTTTTTGTCTTTAATAGAAGGTAAATCTTAGCTTGTCTTACTTTCACCTTTGATATCAATGTGACTGATATCTTGTAGGATGGGACTGGTGAGTCGCAGAATAAGAGTAGCAATGTGTTGCCCTATGAGGATAACTTTCTGCAGGATGCAGAGGAATTCTATGATTTCTACAATGATAATGGCAGTCATGGGGTGAAATACACTGCACATAGGGCTGAAAAAAATAGAGGCATGTACTATTCATTTTGACTTACAAAGATTTTTTTGTTTGTTTGTTAGTTAACATCTATTACTTCTAACAAGAATTATATCCATAGTTCTTTGCATTAAAAATAGATTTGTGGGTGAAATGGGAATAGTCTGTTCAGGTTCTTCACATTCACTAGGCTAAACCTATTTGCTTCACTGCATACCACAGCATCCAAACTGTAGAACAGTTTTAAAAAACAAAATCAAAACAAACAACAAACTTATCCTAGCATACTAGCTTATCCTGTGGCATTTAAAATGTATCTTTGTAGAGCCTAGTAAAGCAAACACTTCAACCCTTTAGTAGTTATCATCAGTAATTAACTGCTAACAGCGTTCTCAGGAAAAGAATGACATTTTGTTAATGTTCTACAGGAACACATAAATATAACCAAGGGAGAAGTTTGTTGTGAGCATCACAATGATAGCTGACACCGAAGAACTGGGGTAGACTCTAATGTGAGAGGAAAGGACGGAAGATTAATTGCTAACACATTTCCTGACATTCACCTTTATAGTCTCAAATCTTGTGGTAGCATCTCTCCTCCAACCTGTGAAGAAATATAGGGGTCTGACTCCCTTAAATTTAGTGAGTTTGTATAGCATTTTATTTTTAGTGAGTTGATAGCATTTTATGTTGAAATGCAGTATTTCTCTTAAGTTTTCAGAAGCAATTGCCTTTTCCACATGGATGATTTCCATTTGATTTATCCAGCACATATTTCTTATTTTTCTAGTTTAGTGAAAACTCTGTAGTAATTGAAAGTAATATTCCCATTTCAGTTTTCTGATACTGACTGTGGCATTTTATAGAGGATATTTTTCTGCCAAGAAGAGGAAAAGGATTATGACAAAGTGGTACAAATCTCATAGACAGCTTTTAAGTGCCAGGCCACTGTCTCGCTAAGGAGAACACTGCATATTCCCAGCAGGACTCTGATCTTATGTGTACTTCAGTCTTGCACTTCTGTTGGGTGAGGGTATCACCTCCCCAGGGAGGTCTGCCTAATATCTGAAGAAGCTTTAAAGAGGGATAGAAAATAATATGCATATCCTGGGAGAGATGAGAAGAAAAGTGGGAAAAGAGAAGAGGGAGAAACACCCAACTGGGGAAAGTAGATAGCATAGAAAGTTGAAATTGGGGTATAACATGGCATATGGAAAAAGCCTTTGCTTTCAGGTGGCTGGAGTCAGAGAAAATGGTGACAACCATCAAATATGATGTGTAAAATGGTAAACACAAAGCTCTCTTATTATCCTTCTTGTGTTGCTAGCAGGTGTTCATGTTGGACAGGGTGAGAAGGATTGGCTCCCCCAACAAGGATGCAGGAAGGCCGCGAATATTCTGTCCAGCCTTTGTCTTTTCCCTCCTCATTTTCTCTCTCTCATTCTCCAACACCCTATCCCCCACCTCAAAATTTCCTTCTTTCTGGCAGTTTTTGCAAAGAATGTGACATTTCCACTAGCCCTCTCAGGATGGCTGGAAAGGAGATGAATGGGAAGAAAGGTTGCAGCTGGGGCTGAGCTGCCTTCTGTGCATGAAGCAGGACTGGGAAGAAACTGCCTCCTCTGCCTCTGTGCTCTTCCCTCTCCTGGCCCAGGGTAAGCCATGCTCCTGCTGGGATGCTGGGGGCCTGGTGGTGTTGGAGGCCCAGCAGTGCTTCCTCTGCTGCCATAGCTTTGGCTCACCGGTTTGGGCATGGCAGCTGTGGAATGGAGCTATGAAGGGTTGTAGGGCAAGAGGCAGTTGTCTTAGGAGGTGCCTTTGCAAGCAGAAGATGCAGGTATTAGGGAAATGAGGGGAAGGCCCTGGAGGCAGTGCTTTGATGAGGCTCTGAGGAGCACAGAGAACCAGCCAGAGGTGCAAGGGGCCCCTGCTGTAACAAGGGCAGTAGGATTTGAAGAGCTTTGCCTGGATGGAGCCTTCACATACTTTGCTATATACTTTTACATGCAAAGATGTGGGACAGGGAGAACAGAAAGTGTGAACTGTTTCACTTCGAGAACAGGGACACCTGGCTTGGGGCAGGCAAGAAAGTGGAGGTGCAAATAAACAGAAACAGAACAAAGAAAAATGACAAAAGCACTGAAAATGTGAACAATATTTTTAAAGAACAAACAGAAGTTGGAAAACTTCCCAAAGCTGAACTGATTGTTATCTAAAGGTTGTATCAGCCTTGAACTCCTTTTTTCTTCTCTTGCTTTCAGCAACAAGTCAAGACTGTTTTGGGAAGCAAGGCTGGAGGTAAAGAAACCACTGGTCAGTAGCCAGCTTAACTGAAAAAGCGGAACAGTTTTCTTCCTCGCTAGGGATAGAACAATCAATTTTCAGTGTCTTGGTTTACCCAGTAATGATATTTGGTCCTCTTAAAGTACTTTGACATAAAAACTTTCACGTAAGCAATGCACTACTGTGACCTGCTGTCCAACGATAGCGATTGCTGTCTTGATTGCAAGGTTGTCTTTTTGTGATACAAAGTGTTTAGGAAATATAGCCCTATTGTTGTGAGGCAGCTCAGTGAACAAATGCAGCTTTTTGGAATACCTTACAAGACCTGAATTTGTGTTATTGAAAATAGAACAGATGTGCTGCCTGCCTCAATGGACTACTGTGGTACGGGAGCAACAGTTAGGGCAGGAGCAGAGGAATGCTTTGTGCCAACATTTCTGCAAAATCCACATAGTTCTGTGAGTCTGTGTCACTTAGGATTCTAAGATGTTCTTCCACAGTAGCTAGATCAGAATATTTTCAAGTTCCTCAAAATCTTTCCTTCTTACTGACATCAGTTTCTTTTTAATTTTCAAATTGCTTTTCTCACTGTCGCTGATCTTTCTAATATCGTCTTTCTCACTGGTGGTACCTGAAAGTGCAAAAGCATGATTCAGTGGATTATCATCTGTTTATTGGTAAAATAAGTCTATGAGCCTGTGAAATCTCTTGCTTTTTAGATGTGCTTGTCTAGACTTGAATAAAAGATTAACTTTTGAGAACATGTTGGCTAGCTTCAAGCTAATTATCTAATCCCGTGAACATGCTAATGAAGTTTGCTTTGTCGGTATCAGAAATTTAGAACATGTTAGAGTTCACTTGCCAACAAGTAACAAAATAACCACTGTACTGTTGCACTAAAGGCAAAACTGGACTAGTTTGGGGCAGGTGATGTGAAAGAAAGGAGGGAATCTTGAATCTTAATGAGCTCTGTGCACTAGAAAGATAATTATTGAAAACTAACTCCCCACGTCCATCGCTTTCAGACGTGTGTTCTGCCCCCACTTTTGAAACATTTCTGATGTATGTTGTATGCTCTTATGCTCTTTGTTCAGATCATTTGCCCAGTAAAAGACTAGACACCTACTTTTTTTCCTGGATCACTTTTTTCATAGATTAGTGATTTGAACTGACTCAGGAAACAGGTCTGACAAGCTCTGAGGACAGCAGCAGGTAAACAGAGTAATCACACTGCTGGGAGAAGAGCAGGGAGAGTAAATGAGCAGCAGCAACGAGCTGTGAACTCCTGGATCCTCTGACCTTATCTTATGTAACTTCATTTCCACAGAAGTATTGAACATTTCTAGAAGGTTTAACAAAGCAAAGCTGTTCTGACAGCAGTGGAGTACAGAGATGAGTTGACTTCTCTCTTTAAAGTCCCACTCACAGAATGAGCCCTTTTCACATGGGCCATGAAAAGGCAGTAGGTTGCATTGCTACTTTGCTTGCCTGGGCATCTTAATTTGGCTTGAATATGTGAACTTCTTTCTTGGGAGGCACAGAAATCAGGATATCTCCCAAATGTCATTTAACTGTGGCACCAAAATGAGACATTGCTCACAGTTAATTGAGTAGATCTGTGACTTTATCTCCTCCCTACTGCCGAAATAGTTAACGGTGTTGACATGTTAATTATCCTTACTGTTTATTTAATAAAGAGCAGAAATTGTCTCTCCCGAACAAGTACAGTCCACCCAAGGAACCATTACATAAATACCCCAGGACTTGCTCCCAGCTACTTGGTTGGTTAATTATATGCCCCACCTCTTCCCTATCAGACTAGGAACCCTATTTCATCATCAGGAAAACTATCACAAACGCAACGTAGCCAACAGCATTCATAAGATAACTGCAACCCCTTCACCTAACATGCACTGCCAAAACACCGTTGGCCAATTCATCGTCAGTGTACACCGACTGTCATACTGTGAACAGATCAGTGCTACCTGGAACCTGCCTCTGTGCAGATTTCACCAGGGGTGTAATTTTTGGACATAGCAGAATTACCGTCTCCACCGCTCACATACTTTCCAGTCGTACTTGTCAGCCCAGTGACCCTGGCGATCAGAAATGACAACAGTAATGGGAAAAAGCCTCTGACATTATTTGCAGCTTCTGCATCCATCCCAGTCAGATGAACAACTACCTGCCTTTGGGCTCCTGTGGTACTTCTGGAGCCAGTTTAACTGGTTCCCATATGGCACAGTCTGCTCTGCCAAAGCCAATAATGCCTGGGGCACCCAGGATAGCCTGTTGTGCTTGTTGGTAGTGCAGAGGGTGCTTCACTCTTGCTCAGTGGCTTTTCCTTCCATGTTGGATGATCTTCTTAAGAAGGTCCCTTCAGATTCATCTGTCGTTGACTGTTTTGTGACTGTTTGGGTGATTTCTAGGACTGTTTCAAACCTGGACTTGTGTAAAACCACAAAATGCCTGTATGAATAACAAGGTGGATAGAGATTTTCTGTTTCTTACATCTATCCACTATTATAGACTTCGATATAGAAATCACTTTACCTGTTTTCTGGCACAATGCAGGAAGAAGCTCAAGGATGGGAAGTGAAAGGCACAGCTGGGATCTCTGTAAGCAAAATGACTACAAGTATCTTGTTTAACCATGGCCTCAGTCATACCAGCGTATCACGCTATCTGTGTATCTTTGCTATGAACCAGAGAAGGGAATTAAGTGACTTCAGTTATTTTTCTTTCCCAGACTATGTTACAGCTTGATAGGTCCTTTATTCCTCTTCCCTGCACAGCCATGCACACCGACGCAAGGGAAAGGCTGCTATAAGTGAAATGTGGGCAGGTATAAACTGTGTGTGTGTGCAGTGGAGAAATTACGGGGTTTGGCTACACAATAAGGCAGTATTACTGCTGAAACTACGGCCCGAGGCGGTAGCTGCCCCCAAAAATACAAGGAGGCAGCTGGAATATTTCTATTGTGTCTGAGTTTGGTTACTCACTTTGCAGTGCAGCCCCACCAAATGGCAAAGCTGAAAGGACAGGATGCAGCAGCATGAGGTCAGGACAAACAGAAAGGGGATGCTGGGAGTTCCTGCAGCTGGCAGCATCTGCACAGGGAACCACAGCCTCGGACCTCTGGCAAGCTGATGAAGTAATTTATGTGAAGGCTTGGACAGTAACTCCACACAAATGAAGCTGTAGGTGTAATGATGTTGTGAATTAAAACAAACTAATTCAAAATTTAAATCAATAACAAGTGCTTGAAGCTATCATTGAGGAGAGAACTGCTACTGGCATAATGGTCCAGATTTTTGGAAGGCAGATCAGCGAACCTCACTGAAAGCCATTTGTTGGGCTTCCTGTGAAATTATACGTGGCTCCTAAGATAGGGCTTTAATGCAAAATGTGTATCGGCATATTCTTAACTGTAGGCATGTGAATTGCTTATAGAAGTCTTGCTTACCGACATGGCTGGAATGAGACATAGGATGTTGTTTCACAATACTTTTAGCTGACATAAGCCAGCACTGCTGCCCGGAACACTGCAAGATCCAGTTGAGCCAAACTAACAGGTCGTTGCTGCTGAAAGGGGGTGGTTCTTCTGCCCGCCCCCTCAACCTGCCTCCCTGCTGCTGGCCATGCACTGCTTACGCTTCTCTTGCCCTGCCTCTGATATTCCTCTAATCCTCCAGTAAGCCATTCCAGCTCCCATGAGCTGAGCTGGCTCACTTGGACTTTAGGGATGCACGACAAAGAAGGAGCTGGCTCCACAGCTGCAGACAGGTGTAGAAGAGAGGGGAAGGAGAGCATGGGACTGCAGTTTTTGGTAGCAGCAAGCTATTAAATTGGCTCAGCTGCATCTTCTCGCTGCACCCAGGGCTAACCCTGCTGCAGTCCCACCTGGCTCTTGCTTTTCACTTCCGCACCACCACCTTCTTCCTTGTGCCAGCACCAGCATTTGCACAGCCAGCTGATGAACTGTGCCAGGCATCAAAGCCAAACCAACAAAACTGTTGTTTAGCTTTAACCAAGCTTTACAGATGAGCGGTGAGGGGGCAGGAAGGAGTGGGATATAGGAGTGAAGGGAAAGACTGTGGGGTTTTTTTTCAGAAGCCATGACTGCTTAAGGTGTTAGTGAAAGTACATCCCTGGAGGCCTGGTACTGTGGTTGAGCCTTAGAAAATGAGACATACCAAGTTTCCAGAGCATATTTGCATGAAGCTCAAAAGGGAAAGGCAGTGGATTTCTCTGTTTCACATTTTGTTCACTGACTTCTTCCAAAGGGTAACTTGACCCAGTTATCCATCTCAGGCAATCCCAGATTTCTCCTCCTATTAAAATCACCCTGTGATTTAGTAAGGAGTGTGTAAATGAATCACCTTGCCAAAAAAGGGGAAAGAAATACACTGGCTTTCCCTTTTTGAAATACATCTGACCTGTTTGCTTGCTAGATATTCAGTTTAAAACATAATGACTGTTGTTACTGCTGAGACAAACACAATATGATGCCAAAAACTAAACTGGATTTGCCGTTGATTTTGCATTTTTAAGTTCCAGTTACCCAGGCTGTCTGTTTTCAGTTCCAAATCATCACAAAACAACCAGATTTAACTTCTCAAGAAATGCTGGAATTACTTGAAAGAACTTTGTAGATATTAAGAGGCCATTGGATGTGTTTTAACGGCTGTAATGGCTGAAGTTTAAAAGCTTGAATTTTAGGTTACACAAGACGAAGGAGCACAGAGTTAAAAATGGAAAAGCTGGACTGCTGATGTGAGCGTAGCCCCCGCGTCGGCTGCAGAGCTGAGTACACTATCACAGTTTTTCTTAAAAATAACCCTGGGAAGCTACCTCACAAAGAGTTGTTATGACATGATTGAGGAGGCAGCAGAGGGTAGGAATGAGGTGGTGGGGTTGGAGGAGAAATGGGATAACAGGGGGCTCCTGAAAGAAATGTCTATATGGCTGTAATCTGCAGGGATGACCCAGTGAGCTGCAGTCAGAAAGAGAGAATGGAGGGTGCGAGCAGAAGCAGTGATACACTAAGTCTGCCACCAAACATGATGTTCAGAGAAACCTCATGCCAGTCATGGCCTTGTTTACAAGCATTTAGTATGCCTACTTTTCTGTTTGTGGTTGGAAAAAAGCCTCACTTTGCCACATTACAACCTCTTTACTGCCATTCAGTGAAAAGTTCATCATAAAAATAAGGCCAACTACAGTAGCCTTTTTCTGGTTAAATGTTTTGTTGGTTTATTTCCTCTGATACTGAAAAATTTTTTGCAGCATTTTATGCACATTTATAAACCTCTTTCTTATTTGTTTTATGCCAGTGTTTAGTTGGCCAGTGACTGTTAGGTGCAAGGGGTTTTTTTTGTGTCATACCTACCAACCGATGTGAAAATATATTGAGCTTCTGCTGCTCTTCCTGCAGGACACTGAAATTTGCTTCCTGTATACAAGAGCAAGTTCAGTGTTCTCAGGGAAAAAAACAGAAGGTTTGAGAAAAAATATGAAGCAAATTAACTTTAAAATTTAAATTCATTTTAGATTTGTAATTCTTTTTCTGCAGTAATCATGCTTCTGAGTTCCCTGGCTCTAAGTAATCTACTCCATTAATTGAATTAACCCTCAGAATCACAGATCAGATGAGTTCGGGGTAATTTAAAGATGTATTTTGTGAGGGTTAGAGCTACAGATATCACCAAACAAGATGCAAGAAATTATTGTAAGTCAATCAAAACTTGGGCCAAGTAAGCCCAAACCTAAAGCATTAATTCCACGAGCAGGCCTCATCCTTAACATCAGCTCAAGTGAAGCTGGCCATGTACACAGATTTTTAGCATGCTGTAAAATGCTTTTAGGAACAGACCATCTTTGGTTAGGTTCGACTGTCTTATAAGAAGCAAGAAGACAAGAACTTTTTCACTAAAGAAATAAATATCAAGAGCTAGGCTCATATTGCCACATTACTAATGATAATGATGAAAATCATACTGCATGAGCAGAGCTATTTAGAAATTGTATCCTCAGTCAAATAAATTTGCTGTTTTCCTTCAATGAAGCTGTTAGATTCCTTCAGACTCTGCCCTCTTTAGAGAATTTAGCTGTGCTGTACCATCTGCTGCCAAGCACTTCCACTCCCCGTCCTCTGCGGAACTGAGGACACCAGCTTTATACAGTAGCCTTTTTGCACATTGGACAGTTTATTTTTGGAAGGTGATGCCTGTGGAGCCGTGCTAAGCACAGCTTGCCATGTAAGATGCAGGATACTGTGGTGTACAAGTTTCTGTTTGTACCAGCTCACAATTGTTTCATTGCCATGTAGAGTGGTCTGGTCCTGGCTGAAATTTTACACGTTCTCAGCAGCAGTGTGCTTGTCCGCCTGTGTGTTCCAGTGCCTATAGACTGTCCATTCAGATGTTACAGTGTGGGCCCAGCAACTTCCTCCTGAGCTTTTGCTGGGATCACTCTGAACCAGAATGTTCAATTCATGACCAAGGCCAATGTTGAGTGGTGGCCTTCTAGCTTATCAGACAGTATCCAAAGCTGTGGCTCCTTTTTTCAGTCATCTAAATCTTCCGTGCTGCTGCTCTTCTTTTGCGCCAGTGCTAACATTTGTCTGAGCTGTTCCGTTATGGTAATCCAGCAGAAAATAAATTCAACAGAACATAGGTTTCTACCACACAAGGAGTATCTCTATTACCTTTCACATCTGTGGCCATCACTGTTGTTTAGCTTGTGTCTACAATCCCCTTCTCCAGTCTCCTTCCTATATGAAAACATTATTTGCTTGCCATAAGGTACAAGTTGGTGGCTCTCCAGAGGGAATCATATGGAATTTCTTCACCTTGCCTAATGACTAGAAATTGAATTTGACTTTTTTTTTGTTGTTATGTCTGTGCGTGCATACACTTTTGTTTGATTTTGGTTATGTATTTATACCTTTATGTCCTTTGATTTTGGTTATGTATTTGTACCTTTGTGTTCTTAAATCTCTTGGTATATTAAATTAGTGCATCAGTTTGCACTGCCCGTTTGAAATGTCACCTTCTTTTTCAACCTAAAAAGTTGTTTGAAAAACTGTAGGGCTATACAAGAATGCAAAACTTTATAAATTAAATGTTGAACTGTTCAAAATGAGGGAAAAAGCTACCACATTTGGATTAGGTTGAGTGTTTTTATACAAGCTCAGAACATAATTTAAGAACAACTCCCGTACATTGCAAAGATGGAGCAATAATATATGAATGTCCCACTGACACCTGAAGATTTAGAACCGTATTATTCAAGACTGTTATACTTTAGGGATTTTAGTACTTTGTGTCATGCACACTGCTGAAATAGAGGCATGTTACACCTATGCAATTTCATCACCTTGTCATTTAGACTGGACCATAACATAACCTGAGATGATGCAGGCAGGGGAAATACAACATACCACTCATGTCACTACCTCACATGCTACATGCTGGAAAATATTGTTACTCCTGTTGAATAACCCTGTCATGCCCGTTTCTATTGAGGCTCCACAGTTTACTCTTTGAGGTCGCTAGTGATGTTGAAAATTATGAAGAATGATGAAAATACTGTTTGAGCTAAATTGTGACAGTCTCTCTGTCCTCTCTCAATCTGTTCCTGCTGCTGCATTCGCTCTCACATGGTGTTGTAAGGCAATTAATATGAATTGAGTGTACTCCTTTTGCTCATCCCAGAAGTATGAAGTTTCATGCATGTATGCCAAATGTATTGTCTCATATACTGTCGTTCTGTTTACCCATGTTTGGAAGTTTTCAGAGAGCTCACCAGAGGAAAATAGATATAGGGGTTTTTCCATTGCACAATTGAACAGCCACAATGTTAGACCAGTTTTATACCTGTCACAAAGAGACCATTATANGAACAGCCACAATGTTAGACCAGTTTTATACCTGTCACAAAGAGAACATTATACCTGTGTCCCATCGTAATATCTTTGTTAGTTTAAAGATCCCAAGCCCCTCAGGGAATGTCACAAATCCATATAATGTTCCTTTGTGCTAGATTTTTGTGTTTCTATCTCTGATTTAGTAGACAGATGTGAAAAAGCTATGAAGCCAGATAACTCCCTAGTAACTACACAGCTGCAGATGTTGAAGAGAGCAAGTTATTCTGGCTAAGGTCAGCATTAATTTATGCTCAAAACTTTCCTTCCAGACATGTCATTTTTTGATGGTATAATATATCTTACTGTTATTTTGGGCTGATCCCTCCCACATTGATCAAACTACTTCCCCATCTGTGGCCTCTTCTAGCATTAAGTTGTAAAGCATTCAGATCCCAGTATTTGCTTTTCCTGGGCAAGGAGAGCAGTCTTAATTCACAGACAAAAGCAACAGTAAGTTAAAAAAGTCTCAAGACCGCAAACTATCAA
>WEIS01031819.1:0-17222 GCA_013389965.1 Todus mexicanus | reverse complement strand
CTGAAGCAGCCCTTTCTTGGTGGTCCTGCTCTGCTCCCTTTGTCAATCTGACTCTGGATAGTGCAGACTGACTGTTTAGAGATAGGTAAAGCCTCTACTTAGCATTAAACAGGCATTAACCTCTACATTTCCTCATGCAACCTACCTCCCTACAGCTGATGCCTCTGCAGGGAGTGTTTCGGTGAAGTGAACAGAGGAAACAAGCCCAGGGTTCTGTGAACTTGTGCCCCAGGAACAGGAGAGAGGGGCAGTTATTTCTCAGGTAAAATACAGAGGTAACCAGCGCTCTTCACGTGAGCACTGAACACATCCCCAATCCAGGAAAGAACGGCAGCTTAACCAGATCTGGAAACGATTGACATCATACACATCCTACAAAACTCCTGAGTTAATAAACATGTAGCAATCACTGCCTTTGTCACAACTGCAGATAGGCTCTTGTACATATTTTTCTGAGTTCATTTTTGAATAGTACAGCTGAGGTAATTTTTTTTCATAAGCTAGGGCCTAATGCCCTTAAATCTTATTTCTCCCCTAGCTCTTTTGCAGAGTTAATAATGCCACAGCTGAGGGTAGCCCTGTGTACCTGTCAGAAGTACCTTAAAGATCCTTCTTGGCTCCACCAGACTCGGTGGGTGAAGGATCGTATTCCAGATACAAGCACTGACAAGGTTCAGGCAAACTCCAGTGAGACACAACTACTGCACAGGGGGTGGCCTTCGTCATACTGTGAGCCATTACATTGTGGGCCACTTCTGATTGTATTAAACCTGGTTTTAATGCTAACACCAAGTGATTCATTCCTCCTTACTAAGTAAAATGCTAACATATTTCTACCTGTCAGCAGTGTAAAGAATAAAATGAGACGTTTAACAAACCAAGCCTTCCAGGGCTTTCGGAACTTTTCTCAGGGGTAGATGGATCAGAGCAGGGGTGATGCACTGGCGCATCCTCTCGCACCCTGCAGCTGGTTCCAGTTCCTCAGCCCCACTTCTCAGTGCCAGTTCTCAAAACCATTCAACCACGTGTAATGCAAAAACTGATTAAAAGCAACATTTTAAAGCACTTTGCTCCAACTGGCTTTTCTGTAAGGACATAGTCCCTGTGCATGCATATAATGGGGTTGTAATTTCAGCTGGGGTGATGGGACATCTCTGACAGGGGTCACCATGTTTGAGACAGGCGTGTAGGAAAGGCAGTGAACACTGAGGCCAGAGGCAGAAGAGCCCTGGTGACCAGAGACTCAAGCTTACCACAGCAGAATCTCCTGTGGACATTTTTAGATGCAGCAGGAGCTCCAGCCAACGCTATTAATATATCCTGAAGCAGAGGTGCCATCACCCACTGCAGACTCTCTTCTGCGGACATCACCTCAAGAGTTGCCCTGGAAATGCAGGACGAGAGCAGGTAGACCAGGAGAGGCAACCAGCTACAGAAGCCCCCGACAAGAACGATACCCTAGCTTGCTTTAGCAGAATTTTATTTGACACTGGTGAGGTGACCCAAGCCATTCCTTGAGCTGTTCCTCTCAAAACGCTTTGCTTCTGAGACCAGGCTTTTGCCCCCTCACCACAGCAGTGCAGACTGGAATCAGTGGACATGCACATGGGGTTTGTGCCTTTTCCCTGCTACAGTCCTCCAGGTCTTGTACACAAAAAAAATCACTTGGCCGGAGTTTCACCCCAAAAACTGGAGATAATTTATTAAATTTTATCACTGACTGAAAAAAGTCACTAATGTCTCTTATAATAAGTTAATGTTCTTAACAGAAAAACCCCAAGCTGTAATTACTGCATTTGCTCAGACTTAATACATTTACTTTAACAGTATGGTACTCAATAGGTTCCCCTTCACAGAAGGGAGTTTTCAATGACACCACAAGCCTCTGAATCTTCCCCACTACTCGCTCAGACAAAATAAACTCCCTGGATGACCAATCAACAGTCTAGCATCCCCCTCTTCTCCTCTGCAGTTCACAGCAAACACCCATTCACCTTCACCTCCACTGCCAGCAGAAGGGAGCTGGCAGCAGACGAGGTGCGTAGCTTCACCACCACAGCCCAAGGTGTTCTTCAAGCACGCTGCAGGGGCAGAGACCTCAGCCTGATTCCTCTCAGGGAGCTGATAAAGCAACGTGGGCAGTAGAGACTTCCCTGACCCACACAGCACTCTGTGGACGTGGGCAGGGCAACTGACACCTGCAAGAGTGCTGAGGTTGCACCCGTGGATGCAGCTCTCCCAGCGCCTCCTCTGAGAGAGGAACACCAAACCGTGCTCGGGACACTGCATTCATCATTTCTCCTTGATCCCAAAGAGAGTCTTGGTGATTCTGTTCTAAGGGCAGGACAAGAGAAATGCGAGTCCTTGAACAGAATGAAACCGCTAACAAAAAAAAAGAGTGTCCGAGGGACAGCACAGGAATTTTGAGTGTCCTTCACCCCTTCCACAGCCACCACCTTGCCCAGCATTCATACAGCGAGCTTAGTTCCCCTGGGGCTCACCCGGTCACTTTTTACCTTAATGTACAGAATACTTTTCACTCACAGTATGTTTCAGCTTTTAAATCATTAGTGCTCATGTGAAGGAAACAATTCTAGAAGCCTTCTGCAGCCAAAGCACCCATAATCCTGGACCCAAGAGTGCAGCCCGCAGGGAGGCTGTGTTGAAGCTGCACGGCTGCTTCTCCTCCTCAGCTAAAGGCTCCTTGCAGCCAGTGCATATGAGAGAGAGTTCTGCAGGACTTCCAAGCAGGAGTCTGTGTCCTAAACTAATCTATTCAGAACATTTTAGGGAAAGTTGCCTTAGCCTTTCGTGCCTGCTCCCACACCCCCAGCCCTGCCACCAATACGCACAAAGAAGTCAGCAAGCAAGATTCAGAATTGAAAAACCTGTGCACTTGACCATGCCTACTCCCTGCTAACAGAAACGCCTCTCGCCTCTTCCTTTCTCCACTCACCAGCTGCAAGGGGAGCAACGTTTCACACCGATGAGCAGTGGGTCCATCGCACCCCTGGGGAGGCAGTTGCCACCTTCAGCAGGGGGTGGCAGACCCACGCTTGCAGCAGCTATCATGACACTATGGAAGCACACAGCTCTTTGGTCATTAACAGCAGTCAAAGCCACCGGCATCATGTCTCCAACCTGTAAAAATAAACTCTCAAGCCAGACAGCTGCCCAAACCTTGCAGAAGCTGGCCCAGCCCACCCATCCACACAACCCGAGAGAGAAGCCAGCACACTGTTTGTTACTCAGCAACCTCTGTCATCCTCCTGCTTCACCTCTTCATCCTCTTCTGTTTCTGTTTTAATCTGGGCCACTCCAAGCCGGTAGAGAGCATCGCGAATTACCACCTCCCCAGGCTGGCAGCTCTGTACGATCTCCTGGATCTGCCGATTCACGATTTCCCTGCTGGTAAGGAAGTCCATGAGGCGGTTGTAGAGGTAATAGTGCGTGGCGTTCTCAAAGGTGATGGGCCTTTGGCGGATGTTGCTCGTTTTGCTGTCGTTGATGGCAGCGATGATGGCGCTGTAAGGCTCCAGCTCTCGGCACAGCGAGATGCAGTGATGCCGAGCCGTTGGATCTCGGTGGCTGTTCTGCTCCGAACCCGTGTGAACAATTCGGCGTGCCGCCGACTTGGTGATGGGGTGCTGCAGGGAGTGCTCAGCCACAGGCATGTCTACGCTGTAGTGCTGGTCCAGCAGTTCAGGGCAGGACACGTACTGGGAGACAGAGAGACACATGCCAGGTAGAGTAAGGAGCAACTTCCCCACAGCTATGAAGAACAAGACAAAACCACCGTCTGGCTGAACTCCAACCAACACTGGGACCCAGGACAGAGAACGGGCTGACTCAGGCTTCCACGAAGTGCCACAAAGGTGGCTCTGTAGACTCCCTCCTCACCCGTATGCCCTCAGAGATAATCCCAAGGCACTAGCAAACCTCTTCCTCTCCCATTTCTCAAGTAATAGCAGTAGTTTGAGAGGAGTCACTATGTCAAAGTAAGTGACATGCTCCAAGGTTCATGATTTGAAGTGTTACAATGAACCGCATACAAGCCTCAAGCAACATGCAATGCTTTCTGCTACGCTCAGAAGCTACGTGCTGCCAAAGCTATAAATCAGGAGACACTTAATCAGGTCAAATTATCTTCAGGCACAATGCGGGTTACGTATGCTTATTTTATTTCTTTAATTTTAAATCTCACTTGAAGCTTTTTCGTATTGGACTCGCATAGCAGAGCACACAGCAGAGCGCAGAGGTCGATACAACTAACCGTGGGAGGATCCATGGGATCAGAGAAGCAGCCCTGGTTTTTCCCCCACATCTGGGTGGTCAGGCCAGGACAGCAGATGTCTGCACACAGTGCCACTGAAGAGGCTGTATTGACAACATACACCGGAGGCCAGTGACGTGAGGAAACCAACAAGTCCACGTGATCCCGGGCATTTTCTCCTCTTACTATGTACTTTGAGCCGCATACAACCTGACAAGATAAAGGATTAACATCAAACAGCACAATAAAATTGAAAACTCAAGAAAAAAATAACCCCAAACAGTCTTAAAAAAAATTAAGCTTCCTTTCAGGTATTCCAAACAATTTAATAACCAAACAGTTACTTTCCCTAAAGATATTCTGCTTCATCCTCCTCATACATATTCACTTTATCTTGTTCAGGGAGAGGTGATATTCAATTCCACCCCAGCAGTAACATCAAACCAGGCTTCAGATCACTAGTCAATCTTGAAACCACGCTCAAGCCCCCGAGGCAGCGCATTTCACCCCCAAGGCTCAGAGGCTGGCTCCATTCCTTCCACTTAATGAGGGAGTTTCACACTGGTAGGGTCAGATAATAGTGAATAGCAAGGTAAGAAAAAGTCTTGCTGGCTCCAGCCTTCCTCACCTGATGTGGGCACACTTTGTAGATTTTGCCTCCTGTGTGATGAGGAGAGGCTTGTGTGATGCTCGACCCGTTCTGTACAAACTCGTAGAGAGACAGGAGGGAGTAGCAGAGCTGGTCCTAGAAACGACAGGCCCCGGAGAAAGTCTGTATGCGGCTAAAATCAATGGACTCCTCCAGAGCAGAGGGAAACTGTGGGTGAGGTCTCCCAAATCCTAATTTGCATTTCATCCAATAACTAACTCCGTAATCCCACACTCAGCACCATGAGGATGAAAAGCAATTACACGATGCTGAGCCTGTGACAAGGTAATTACAGGCTTCCTTTCTTCGAGCCCACAAAGGTTCAATTTATTCCACCATGTGTAAATCATCCTATAATCTGCAGGCAGTCATTTCTAACCCACCCCTGCCCTCAGCACAGTCAGAGAAGTTAATTATCGAGGATGGCAAATGTGAGAGAGGGAAAGACAGTGAAGAGCTCCACTCCTGCAGGCTTGTATGTGGGCAAACAAGCCATTACCTTTGTATCTGAAGCCTCCCAGGGGATGCCACATTGTGTCAGAAAGCCCTGCAATTCTTCCTCGCTGTAAGAGCTGATCAGCTCAAGCCTGAAGATTTCATCCTGAAGGAGCCTCACCAAGACACTCCCATTACCTGCAAAGGCAGGAAACAATTCTCGGCACTCATTCTCAGGAAGGGAAGTCACCAAAATAATTTCTTGTGAAGACTACAGAAGCAGAGACTGCACAACCAATTGCCAGCAGGAGAAAGCCGCGAGGAGTCCTATTTCCAAAGTGCATCAGAGCACACACTTCTCTTGAACCCTTTGCTAGTGAGGTCACCAGACTGAGACTGCCAAAGCTGTAGACTCCATGAGTCCTTCTCTATCCTGTTGTTTGTAACCTTTAAATGACCAGTTGGAGTGACATGAGGATAAATAAGTGACAGAAGAGCACAGAAAATGTGACTGCAGCCTTTGGACTGAGCACGTCAAGGTTATCCTACTCATTCCTCCCTGGAGCTCCATTTGCACAAAAGCCCAAGTAGCCCCTCTGCAGCTCAGCTCCCTCTAACAGCTGCAGCCCTGTCTGCAAAGGCAGCTCATACATTTGTTAAGCTTGCAAAGCCAGTTTGCCTTCTTATACCAAATACCTACACTGTTAGGGAAGAGCATGCTAACTAAATTGAGCTCTCATACATCTGAGCTTATTCATCTCTTGGTTTCTTGTTACACACAGTCAATGCCCTGGATACTCTGCATGTTGCCAACACTCATCAGGACTAACACATTCATCTCCTAGTCTTTGTTCAAACTAAGAACTTAATCACCCCTTGAGATCATTATATTGAGATACCAAGCACTGCCTGCACTGTTCTTGCCTTCCTTCAGCACTCACAGCTTTTGAAGAGTCATGCAGTCACCAGTTCTCAACTCTAAACATCACCAAAAGACTAAAGTCACGCTATGGAAAGCACTCTAATGAGCATAACCTCAGCAGTTACCTGGCACTGGCTGTACATCCAGGTTCTTGTCCTTCTCAGTATTGATCACCATTGCTCCTCTCATCAGTGGAGGGAAGAAAGGAGCAACAATAGAGGCATCAAACTTTGTGATGGGGATGCTAGAAGGAAAAGCCACCTGCTCAATCACCTCCGTCTCCATCGTGGACCAGAAATCTTCTACATTGACTTCACTTGATGGCAAGTACTCTGGCCAAGTAAACTAGAAAGAGCAAGAAAGACACTGGTGCAATACAAATAACTGTAGTTCATTTAACAGTTTTGTACCAGCCTCGCTCAGCACATGAGGACTACCCAGGAGAGTGTTCAGCCCAAATATAACAAGATGACTTTAGGCTCCTAGAGTTACCCACATGACTTCAGTTCCTCACAATCACTTTTTCTTGGGTGAGAGTCAAAAACGCCAATTTGACATCAAACACAGACACGCTGCGTGCTACTAGTAGGGCTTTTATCACCATCAGAGAAGTCAACACCTCAAGGAAAAAGGGATAGCACCCATAGATCAAAATAAAGAATGCCTTCGTGTCAAAGGAAGAAGGCCAAGTTTAGCATCTTTCATCCAAGGTCCTGACTGTCAGAGGCTGCTGGACAAAAGCTGTGGTCCAGGGTTGGAGGATCTTGTTTTCCCCAACCCATACATCAACACCTCTAAGAGGAAGTACAGGCATCACCACTCCAGCCACATCCTCTTGCCAGACATCAGCAGAAAACTGCTCACAAAATTCTCGTGTAATTATCGTGCATTACAAAGACCAGAGTCAGCAGAAGTCACTACGATCGGCTTTGAACACAAACAGGACACAAAGTTGTGAAAAGCCTACCTCTATGTTTTTCAGTGCCAGAACATTCTCCACATTCCTCTGGGCTATTTCCACCTTGGGGGTAATGCCACAGATCCCACAGATCATATCATTGTAATCACGGACTGTTAGGCACTCAAAGGCCCAGTAGCCATTGCACAGCAGTTCCTGGAGCTGAACCCGCTCATCAGCACTCAGGCTTTTTTCTGAAAAGAGAATATGTCACTGTTACAGCTTTCACCTCCTTCAGTCAGTGCAGAAGTAGAATCTACTCAGGACCAAACCAAATCTGTCCTCCAGACAATTGTTACAAAGAATTGGTCACAGAGGTACTGTTGTGGTTAGGAAGTGATTTAACAGAAACACACCACATCAGAAGAGGTGAGGTTTGCCTTTTTATACCCTAACAATCATCAGCAGGTCAGTTTGGTGTACGTGTGTCGTAAAAGACAAGACGGATAGCCCACCAGTTTGCTCCTGAACAGAGTCGAGAATACTGCCAACAGCCACTCTGGGATCCTCTCCAAGTTTAATGTGGTTTCGGATTGCAAACAGAAGATCCAAGCTCACCAGCAACTTGTTACCCACATTGAAAAGGCCTGCGGTTAAAACAAGACAGTTATTGTCTGGAGGAAATAGACTTTTCTGCACAAAGACAATGCCCTGAATACAGTTCTGAGGCTTTTGAAGGGTTTAGACTGTTGTCATGCAGTAAGTTGGTACGCTGACATTGGTCCTACCTGTGTAAATATCAGTGAAGCTATGGAGCGCCAGACACTGCAGGTTCAAGCACACTTTGACCTGAGCTGTAACCACCTGTAATCTGTTAGCTGTCAGCAGCCAGCACTCCTGAGGACCAGCAAGGGAACTGGAACAGACAACAAAAGACAACTCAGAGTCAGGCCAACATGTTTTTCAGTCCAGTCCTGCAGTAACTTAAAATGTCCCAATTGAGATCGGTTCATTCGTGTGTCAGTCTAAGCCAGTTCACATTATTTCACATCAGAAAAAAAAAGTTTCACTTAAAAATTAATTCCCCTGGCAATCAGCTCACTGCTCACATTCTTTTAACAGCACTACAGCACCTTTCCAGCTCCACAGATGGGGCGCAAAGTACTTGAGAGGCAGAGAAAATCTATGAATCCAGCTGCCATGGGAGAAACATCAGCCCTATTCTTCTGGTGCAACAAATGGTGACTAGTAGTAACACTGACAGCCTGACCCTGCACAGAGATCCAGAAAGGGCTGCTCCTCTAAGTACAGCTGATGAGAAGAAAGTTTAGCCAGGAGAATGCCGGTTTTGCTCTAGTGGCAGAAAAATAGCTATGCACCTGAAAAAATAGGAATCCCAGTCCAAGTGAGTGAGCTCCCACTGGCAGAGTTTAACTGAAACCTAGGGAGACACATGGCAGAGTCCCACAGGCTGAGCAGCCCAGCATAGAAGGAAGGATTTCCAACGCACAGGTTGGTAAGTCACAAGGTGAGGAACAAGGTGCAAGATTGCACTGTCCTGTAAAAATTACTCAGCATAAAAAGCATCTCTGCTGGAAAAATCTCACTTAGTATCAGTCTGATCAAAGCAACAATCCATAACTGGTATCAAGAAAATCTTTTTCATAGAAGAAAGAAACACAGCAGTAAACTACCCGACATTTTGCTGTGGGAAACGTTTCAGCTCAGGCTTTTGCCAATAAGATGATGTCTGGCAGACTCAGTGAGGAGAAATCCTTTGGGCTTTTATGTAAATCTAGGTAAGGTAATCCAGCCCATACACTGGTAGAAACCTGAAGGACCTTCAGAAACAACTTGGGTATTTGTTCCAAAAAAGGATTCACTCAAGCCCACGCTAAGCCATGAAAAGAACGAAAACATCATAAGCAAAAAAATCTGCACAGGAAATACTGAGCTCAGGAAGAGAGAGAAAAGGGAAATCACATAATGCACATTTATAATCCCATAATTTTGCCTCTGTCAGCCTCAAAACATCAGACTGGGACACAAAGAAGGGATGACTAATTAAAAGATTCCATTTCAAGGGGAAAAAAAAAGTACATCTAGATTTAGCAGCCACTCTTTGATCAAGTTCTCCTGCTGCACACAAATGCTAACTAAGGCAAACTGCACCGCACAGGAGAAAACAGAAGCAGCTTATCGCTAACCAGCTGAACCCTTTCCACACACACATAGCTTATTCAGAGTCACTTAACCACCTTCAGTACCAGGGGCTAAAGCAAATGTTTTTTCAGGCACGCTTGTAACAGAGAACATCAGCATGAGGTTGAAAGAGTCACAAGTCTAAAACGGAATCTTACTTCTGTCCCCCTTTGAACAGCGGGCTGTTACAGAGGAGGCACTGCGCAGATGGAGACTCATAGTAGTTTGACCAGGAGGTCTGCTCTATGGTGACTGTCTCCTCACTCACGTTGGACAGGATGAGCCGCGAGCTGTTGAGTTCATGGATGAGCGCGAAGACCTCGGCCAGTTCCGATTCATTCTCTGGGATCTGCATTACCTTGCGCAGCAACTGGAGGGTGGATTGACGCTGGATCTCTTTCTGGGATGGGGTTAGGGGCTCGCTGGTGTTCAGCACATCAGGCTGACCTGCACTGACCTCCTAGAAAGCAAGTCAAACATTCATGTATTCAACTAGGCAAGCACAGGGATGAAATATTAAGAAGCCCAAAGAAGTCATAGAAGGCAGCAGAAATGCATATCCAGTAGACTTGACATCTACTTCACTGCTCAATCATACGTTCAAAGCTACTATTCAAAGTCAAAATAACTTCAGCAAAACCAATTTATTACAGCCCAGCCTTTCAGGAACTCCCATAATACTGCTAGACTATCACAGATTTGCCATTGAACTGGAGTGTCAGTGCAAGGATTGAGGATCAGGAGGGTGAGGACAACTACCAACAGGTGTACAAACAATAATCCTGGCCAGTGTCACCACCTTTCTCCACTGGTTATCAAACACTTTATCTTGTGTAACAGTCTCAGGCAGCCTTGACAGTCTATGGCCTCTGCAGAAGGCAAAGGACACAAGCACTAAATGAGAACGAAGCTGAAGAATGAGAAAGAAAAACTTTGCCATGGTGAGGGTGACAGAACACTGGGACAGGCTGCCCAGGGAGATTGCAGAGTCTCCTTCTCTGGAGAGATTCAAAACCCGCCTTGACGTGTTCCTGTGTGACCTCGCCTAGGTGACCCTGCTCTGGCAGGGAGGTTGGACTACACAATCCTTTAGATGGTCCCTTCCAACCCCGAACATTCTATGATTCTGTGAGAACTATGGGCTGTGATGTACAGAATACACCAACAAACGAATCAGCTGTAGTTGTTAGACGCTCCTCCCCAACACACATATGCTATCGAGACAAAGTGCACAAGCACAGGAGAACCAAACTCTAGGTGGCTCAGAAGAACAGCGAGAACCCAAACAGGCTCGGTCTGCTTAATCACTTAAACCCTTCTGCCAATATTTCAACCTGGTTTTCTGTCTAGTATAGCAGTGAGATCAACAATCAGTCCAAAGCACAGAAACAACACAGAGCTGTGTGACAGGAATGTTAAACACATCTAGAACCAGAAAATAAGACAGAAAAAATAAATGAGGAAGAGACAAAGCACATGCCTCTCAAAATGTACGCTGAGCTCAAGATGGTCCCTTCCAACCCACAGTGCTGCTGTTCCTTACACAGCTGCTTATGTGCAAGTTTCACACAGGCCAATGCAGTTGTTTGTGGTTTTTTTTAAACAACACTATGCAAAGTTATGTTCTTCAAAATAAATTAAAAAAAAGCAAATGGAAGAGTTATATTACCACACAAGTAAAATGTAGTCCATCTATATGCTGAGTGCGCATTTCAGCTAGGACAGGACAGCTCCTTTTTGATTTTTTGTTTTTAAAACCAAAAAAATACTGTGTGAGAAAAGCTAACCTTTGAAACTTCAAACGCAAAAAAAAATCCCTGTCAGACAAAACCCAGAATTTATTATTTAATCCGTGTAGAACAGAAGGCAACTGAAAAACATCTTTCTACAACAGAAAATACCCAACAAAACACAACAAAACTACATCTAGAAATAAATTCAGGCTGAAGTAAAGTTGCACTACAATCCCCTAGAAATAGGAAGCTCTAATACATGCTGTACCAGCTGAACTGACATTAGCCCAAACTGGTCACAAAGGAGAGCGTACTTGGAGTTCCTTGATGAAGTCTGAAGTTCAACAAAGCTGACACAGCAAATGTGACTTCAGGGATGATTTCCCCAGCACACATGGACACATCCCAAGCATTTTTAAGCTACAGAGACATCCAGTGGTAGAAGTCGGTGCACTCGGTCTCACCCTCAGCCTGAAACACCACTGGGGCAGGAGTCGGTCAGTACAAACAAGTATTTGCAATATGACATTATTTCGTTAGAAAATCTTACCGTAATGAAAACACATTAGCATGTTCCCATGGGCACTTGCAAACTAAGGTAATTCCCTGTCCACCCCACAAGAGCCATTTGATCAGACAAACTATTCTGAACCTTACCAGGGATTTTGCTGTTTTCTCAGCTCTGTCTTTGGCGAGATTGTATCCGCAGCTTGGGCAGGTTCGTGGCTTGTGTCTGTTCGTATACACGTAACTACAAGAGGGGTTTTTGCATTTCCCTCTACCACGTGATGTTGCCAATCCCAAATCCTGAATAACACACAAAAAAAAGACATTTGCTGACCTTGATTTTTAGATGCCTTAGTCTTAACAGTTGGCCTTGATCTTAAAGATCCTTTACAACCTAAATGACTCTATGCCAACAGTATTCTAGAAAAGTCTGCTTGAACACCATATGCCTTTTCCCCACTATAGAACACCTCGTTTAAAGGTCAAATTGCAGCCACTTTGCAGAGAATACTTTATTTTGGGGTCAGTTCCAGTGACCACAAACACTCACACATTAAATTTATTCAGAAACCACTGATCCTCCCCTGCTAAACTCAAGAAAGGAGTGGAATTATGCTAGGACATGAAGAAAACCCCGTTTCTTGACAAGGTCCCAAACACAACTGCAACAGTCATGCTGGATTAGGGCAGCAGATGATATACAGAGGTACAGATTGTCTCACATTAAATATGAGATACATCTCTGCAAGTCAGGAAAATGAAAGTCGCAGAATGGTCTTATCCCACAAACGACATTCCCCACAGCACGAATCAGACCATCTGTAAATTTCTCACCAAAGTTACGGTGCAGCTGTACTTGTAGGAAGGGAATATCTCTGGTTTGACCTCCACCACTTTAACTTGAGATGCCCCACTGGTCAAAGTACTGTGGAGCTAGAGGTTGAAAGCAGAAAGAACAACACACATGAGACACCTACTACTGTACATGCCATAAGCAATGCCTTCAGCATTTCCACACACGCTGCCCCCCCAAGAAATCAGTTAATGATCTTTTATACCAGATGACTACAACATGCGGTTTTTCATACTAAGGCATTACAATTCAGACAGAAGTATTCCAGCATCTTGGCATACTCTGTCATATTTCACAGGTGGAAATCTTCCGGAAGTAGCTTTGAGGTTCTCAAAGCAGCCAACAGTAGGACTGGCCAACAGCATCTCTCAGTTCAGTCCCTACACTCAGACATCCAGTATTTGTGCTGCTTCCAAGTCGAATCATAAAAGCAGTCAGTAACAGATCTCACGATCATGAGGTTGCTACATTTTATGTTCTAGTTTTCACCACTCAGGTCCTATCCTTCATCTGAGGGGCCAGGGGTGGGGGAACCCACAGGAAAATAATATGCGTTTGAAGAACAGACCATAGGTACCTTTCGCTCCTCAGCACTTGGTGGCTGCAGAATCAACTGGCCCAACTGTTTCAGCGTACTGGGCTTCAAGCCTGATGTTCTCACCGAGGAATGCTTGTCTTGAAAGAAGAAAAAGATGCAGCAGGTTAGGTGAGAAAACAGGTCATATTTCATTCTGACATCTTTGGTAAATGCCACCATAGTCATGTGAGATTTTTCCCTCTGAACTTGAAATGACCCAAGCGGGTATTTCATGGCCCATTCACCTGCAGCCTCAATTAGAGAGGAAGTGGGGCTTTTCCTAGTGTAGATCACTATGTCCTTTCAGACTATCTTATTATTTGACAGAAACCACTTCAACGTGGTTAGGAAAGACAATCGCTCCCAAAGCATGCCAGAGAACACTGCCTTTACCGGTACTCGCAAAGGCTTGTCTGTTGCTGGGCTGCTCAGTGCTGGCTTCTCTGCCCACGCCAGCTGGTGCAGGTAGAATGGCTCGCATGGGTCTTGCTGCAGCCAGCAAAGAGGGCTTGGGTCTTGGTTTACTCTTTACTTCTTGTACTTTGTGTGTGGCAGCTGGAGCATCAACTCTGAAAGACAAGAGCTACNTCTCCACGGCAGACTTGGAGGTGCTCTCGCTAACAGCTGCTGGTTCTGCGAACACCGGCTGTTGACCTCTTTTGGTTGCTGGGGTTTTGTGAGAGGTGCCTGAATTTGGCTCAGATTTGCATTTTGGTTGCTTTTCCTGGAAACGAAGAGATAGTCACATTTCAGAGCTTTAGGCTTTCACAGGTAAGCTCCCTTCACGCATGCCAGGTTTGCCATGGCCTGTTTAATGATGGAGCAAACCAGCAAAATCCTAAATGTTTAAGCCGAGAATTGTACAAGAACAGAAAGACATCATCTTCTGTGACAGCAAAGTCCCTGTTAACATTTTAGCTCCCCTCCTGCCCCTTCATGTATTATTTTTAGACACTGTTGACAGCGAAGGACCAGTCTTTCATAAATTCCCTCAAATATCACCATTAGCATCAACATCACAAACTCACCCACCGCCCTCTAACGAGGACCCCCCTCCTACACTCCCCTTTCACAGCTTCAGCTCTCTGATGCTGCCTGTTCTTCCACACTATTGAGGAGCCAAAGGGAGCCAGATAGAGAATCTGTCTCTTTTGGATACATGCATTTAGAAAAGCGTGCATTCAAGAGAGCTGGGAAATAGAGGATTACTTAGGAATGTTTTTGACTTTAAGAAAAAATGTCACATTCAAGACCAAGGCAATAGAAGCCATGTATTAGGGTCAATAAAGGTATGATGGAATCGTATACTGACTTGGTAATATGTACAAAGACACCAAAAATAGACGATAAACACATCAATTCTAAGCTCTCTAGAGTTCACACTAAGAAGGATAATCTAGAGGTTTAAAACTAGACATCTTATAACCTAGTCCCTTTCCTTTCTAAGGAACAGGAAGATAGGTATAGATTTAGTTTCAGTTCTACTGATGTTATTGCTGGTTAAAAAAAAACACCTGCCAGTGCTTGTTTTTCCCAAGGCATGACACCACGAAAACAAGTGGAAGTGTTTATGCAAATGTGTTCGCAGAAAAGCAGAATAAAAGTGAAAAACAGAAAGAAAGCTCCCTCCAAAACCTTTTGGTTTTAATCAATGTAGAATTCTACAGGAGCAGGGATCCCATTTTCAGGTGGAAACATGTTTTTGCAGTTATCTACCTACTTCAGCAGGTTTACAGAACAAAAGCTAACACTCCATCACCACTATTTGCATCCCACCACAGAGAAAGCCCAGCCACCCGCTCAGACTCTACGGAGTCTGCAAACAGCCTAAAAAGTTCTTGCCACTAAATGTTGAATGGATCCAGACACAAAACAGAAGAGGTTCAGAACAATAAAGCCTCAGAATGTCACTGCAAATTCTGACACTGAGAACATCCTTTAACTTGTGCCTGAGGAGCCTTGTTTCAGACAGAAATTCAATGAATGCACAACTCTCCAGAGCTGATTAATTACCACGACATTGCCAAGGTTTAAGGAGCAAGCCTTGTTTGCTGTCCACAGCTCGTAGAGATGCCAATATCTTAAGCAGAGCAGGCATCATGTGGAGAAAGACTTTTCCACTCAAATAAACTTCACAACTCCACAAACACCTGGGAATTTCCTTTCAGGTAAAGGTCAGAATATTGTGATCAGACAAATGCCCATGAGTCAATAATACCCGACAGCACATCAGCTTCCACTAAATCAACTTTACTAGCTAGCTCCCGGAAGACCATATGCCTACTATAGTTGAGAATTGTTCCTCCTTTCCACTGAAAATGATGTTGAAAGATCACAGAAAACCTCAATTTGTAGAAGAATTTCAAACAGATAAATTACCACAAAACAAATGGTTCAATCATATTCGAGTTCAGCTAGGGCTGTAGCAGGAAAAACAGGCAATGCTTTCCAGCAGTAGGAAGGATAATGCAGGCTGAGGGCCAAAAGAACAGGTATCCTCTCAATGAGAGTCACCAAACGTGGCCTCATCTACTCTGACGCTGTTACAAGTGGCACCTTTACCCAAGGTGTGGTGATTCTGGGTCTGTCTGTCTTCAGGGGGTGATGGGCTCCAGCAGAAGCACTGGAACACAAGTGTCAGGACCAACTCTGGCAATGTCCAACCTCCTATGCTAGATCTACAGGTCTAGAAATATCACAGGCCCTCACAAATCCAGCAGTTTTCGTTTGAGTATCAGGGAAGCAAAAGCAAATTTACCTTTGGGATCCACTTCCCTCCCAGGAAGTTCCCACACATCGGGCATTTTGGTGGCTTATGCCTGGTGACATAAGTGAAGGAACAGCCAGGATTGGTGCAATTTCCATGTCCCCTGCGAGTATAGGTGGTTGTCTGAAACGAGAGTTGTCGAGAATTTCTCTACAGAGATGAAAACCACAAAGCTCTGCTCACGTTTCCCTTTTTTCTTGTAAGCACTTTACAAATGTTATTTCATAAACCACCAGCCCTCCACTGTCCTTCTCTTTATTGATCAACCACCATGGGCGGATCAGAGTGAGTCAGCACCACAACTAGTCCGAGTCTAAATGCTCCAATTATACAAGAGCCTTCAGTACCACCAGGATTTAGACCAAACTGCAGAGGAGAGGTGAACACTGCAGGTAACCTCCAGTTACAGTGATCTAACAGTTCTCTTATGAATATGAAAAAGTTATAATGAGATGATACAAAAAACAATCCACAGCAAGGCAGGAGGTGATTAACAGACTCATATCAATGGGGCCACAAGACTTGAAGCCAAGCACTCATGAGGCAGAGGAAGTTTTCATCAGCAGTTTGCTGTTGTATGCAGCGGTCAAGTACTCCCTGGTGCTTTACTATAAACGATTCTAACACCAGCAGCACCACCAGGCGCTATTTGTAAAGACAACTAAAGCAGAACCTGTCGTCTTTGCCAGGACAACTGCATCAACACACGGTGATTTCATCAGTGCAGCACTTCTCAATCTTCTGCACCCAACACTCCCAAAGTAGCTGCTGTGCCTTAAGTCCCTACCAGGTATGATTTTTTTTCCAGAAATGCAAGTGCTGCTGTCAAAGAAATGAGACCATTTAAGCCAGGTGCTTCTCAGGAACAAAAAGCTGAGGTATTTCCATTCTCCCCAAGACACCTGGAAGAATATCACACTATGCACCACTATAAATATCTGCAGTGTTCCACCAGATGGAAGAACAGAGAACCTGGAAAACAGGATTTGGTGCTAGCTTATACAACACAAGGAGCTGCAGTGCTGACTGCACAATGACTACAGAGACACAGGTGGCCGGAGAGGTTACAATAGAGAAATAATACTGTTCTTCCTCGTGCAACAGGCCACACCACCTTCTACGTGGCTTCTCAGAACCTTAGGTCCCTGCTCTTCAAGACTGGGGAGCTCACATTCTCCTGTCAGAAGAGCAGATTCTTGCCCTTAAAGGGATGGACACTGGCATTTTACAAAGACAAAAATGCATCCAGGTAGATAGGTGGTTACACCGGCCCTGAAAAGGGCAACACAGAACCTGCTGTTGGCCAGATGCATTCAGACAGCACTGTCTACTCCTTCTGCTTCCAAGAATTCCGTGAGGAAAAACGCAGCAGAAAGAGTCCCCTGTAAGACACTCTGGGAAGTATC
>WEIS01031815.1:222-11494 GCA_013389965.1 Todus mexicanus | reverse complement strand
CGCGGTGTGGCCTCACCAATGCCATGCACAGAGGTACAATCACCTCCCTGGTCCTGCTGGCCACACTATTTCTAATACAGGCCAGGATGCCTTTGGCCTTCTTGACTACCTAGGCACACTGCTGGCTTTTGTTAACCTGAGCCTTTTTCACCAGGCATACAGCATTTGTAACACAGGTAATAACACATAGAAATCTCACCTTGCTTATTTACCTGTCTATGTCCAGCAATTTCCATCCTGTGACTTGCAAAGTCCAAGAGGTCCAGAAAAAGCTCTGAAGAACAAGTAAGAACGGCCAATTCTCCCCATGCTTGAATTTATCACCTTTGCTGGAATCGAAGGCCACTGGACAGTGATGGGTCAAAGTCACTGTAACTTCATCTCCCCTGTTCTGCTTAGGAACAGCCTGGCTGGTGGCAGCACCTCCGTCTCCTCTAGCCTCATGCTATGGCCCATGGCAGCTTCTGCCTTTCTAGGTCCTCCCAGACTTTTTCTTTGCCTTTGCTCGCTGTAAGCTCCATTGCTCCAGTAGCTGGTTTGGAGAGCTGTAACCACAACTGGCTTTTCACCTACGTCAGATAACCTGAGTCGCACACCGTGGCTCTTTCTTGCAGAAAATGGCCCGTTGGTTTGAGGGTGCTGTTTAAACCCAGGCTAGAGGGGTACGGACTTAGAAATCATGCCCTGCTTTATCTCAGGCTTGAATGCAATCGCTGTGCGATGAGGAAGCAGGAACAGTCCTCCTACGTGTTTTTGTAGCTCTTTGAAAAGGAAATTATTTCACATCTGACAGTGAAAAGAAGGTCTCAGTAGAGAGGCCCAGGGGGATGTGCCCACACTCTGGTAAGGGCATAAATTGGGAGGCTGTACGAACACTCTGTAGTGGACTTTATGGCAAATGAATCCAAATGCTTGTGCCTGAGAGCTGCTGCCATTAGTTGTAGTGCAGACGTGACCTTAGACCTTGCTTCATTTCCTGATCCATTTTGACACTGTACCTCAGTTAGAGACGGTACTAATGAAGATGGAAAGCCAACTCAGCACAGGATTCACAGGAGTGATGCAGTTACTGTGAGGTGAAACCCAGATGAAACATCTTATAAAATCAGCTTATAAAAACCAAAACAGACCCACAAGGGGGCAGGGAGGGGTGTAATGGACAAGGAAAGCAGCTGCGCAGCCTATGTTGGTAGAACAACTTTGGCTAGGTTTGAAATTAATGCTGCACCTCTAAAAGGTGTCTAGAAGTTCACTAGCAATGACACAACCTTTCATGATAGATTTGGTGCCCTTCTTCCAGTACTCCTGTTTCTGTGGTCTCTTGCCTCCAAATCAAAGCATCCTTTAATGTAAATCCCCTTGGTGATCAAGGCAGTTGTCCTGTGGAAGAGAATTGGCAATCTACAAAGAACAACATCCCCCAAAAGAGATGCTGTATGCATGCAAATACGTATAGATGTTGGCTCTGGTTTTCTGAGGGTGTTCATTAATATGTCCCTGAAGAAGGAAAGGATGGGGTGGGGCGGCGCAGGGCGGGGGGGTTGCGGGGCAGGAGGATGAATGAATATTTGGTGTCATCCATCTCCTCACAAACTCTCTTTTTGATGAGATTAGAAAACGTCCCAATGTATAAGAAGTTGTGATACCTTCCTTTTCTTTCACTGGCAACTCATGAGGAAATCTTCGCCGGCTTGTTCCCTGATTTCCAGGGTGGTGAATCTGTTGGACTCCTCTTTGCCTTCGGGTCAGAGCAACATTTTCTGAGGGATGTGAATTGTTGAGATGGTTGGGTCAAGTCTGGGCTGGACTCTCTTCAAAGCTTCTCTGTTCTTCAGAACACATTCCCCAGGGTACATCTGTGCTGGGAATTCGTTACAGTCCCTGCCTGCTTCGTTACAGATCTCTCGTCCTTTGACTGTCTCCATTCACACCCGCTACTTGGTTGTAGGGTGGATATCTGCAGCACCGCTTGCCAGACAAAATCCTGGCACATATGAAAGCTCATGCTGTGAGCTCTGCTCCTTGGACTACAGAACGGAAACCTTTCTCCACACCACAAGAGGGTTTTTCTGAGTCTCTGTTGCTCCAAAGAGTCCTTAGACTGTGGAAACTGCTTGGCAGCGTGTTACAGAGGTGGACAATTCCTTCCCTGAGCTGGTCCCTCACCCATGCAATGATCCTTTTGATGACATCAGTGCATAAGATATTTTCACCATCTGAAATGGGTGCTTTTCCAAGCTGTATTTCAAACTCTCAATTTCTCATATATGCATTACTCTACTCATTAGAGTCAATTAGATCACTGCTATAAATCCTTAGCTTGACTACTTGTCTTCTACTGCTCCTCTTCTGCCTTTCAGGGCAATACTGCTGGTTTGGTACCACGACGGCTGCATATTTCAGTTTCACGTGTGATTAATAAATGTTCTTTTTGCTGGCAGGGCTGTAGCCAGGCCGTTAAGCTCTCCAAAAACCACTTGCAGAGCCCTGAGAGCTCACTGCAGCTGAGCTTGGGTCTGGAAGCAATAGTGTTACCCATGTTTTTCCTAGATCCAGGTTTCTGCAGACCTCTGGAACAACCCCACGGAGTTAACCGCAAAGCTACTTTGAAGTAATTCACTGCACGACGTTCCATGTGAAACCAAGACTGAAAAGGGAAATCTAGAAGTTAGTGGAAATCTTGGAACATTCAGAAGATCCTTGTAAGTAATAGAAATACAAGCTTAAAACATCCACAAGGTGTTTCATTCCAATTTCTTGATGATTAAGTGATTGCTCAGTTTTATCTGCTGCAAGCCAACTGTCAATTTACAGTAAGATTACGGAAGGCAGCTCAGAAATACATTGCTTCACTCAAAAAACCCAGATGTCATCTATTTCCTCAAGTAGTAAAGCTGATCAGAATTATTTTGGTTGCGCTCTGTTGTTGTGCTCAGTTTATATTCAGCTGTTTTCAAGTTGTATTTGATACTTTATGGGTATCCACGGTTTCCCTTTTCTATTTGATATTAATTCAGGGGCAAAGCCCGTCTCAGCCAGCGTATGCTTTCACTTGCACACAGGAGGCAGAACTGATGTCTTACTGAGCTGACTGAGATTACAGAAGAACTCATTTCAGGTAACATAGGGCACAGACCATTCCTGGAAACCTTTTTCAGATAGGTAGATGGTTCCTTTTATTCATCGTCAAAATACTGTAACAAAAAAAGGTATTCGATAAAATTGTCTTTATACCATGACTGAATATGTCCACTTCTGGCAAAGAGCGCTCCACATCCAGTCTCACTTTTTCCTTCATTTATCGAAGGGGTCCTTAACTTTTTAGAAGGGATTAACCTATCCAGTTCCCCATTCTTTGCTCCAACATTTACTTTTTTTACAGGTATCTCTGTCTTGTCACATAGAATCATAGAATCATTTGGGCTGGAAAAGGCCTTTCAAGGTCATCTATTCCAACCTCCCTGCAGGGAGCAGGGACATCTGCAACTAGAGCAGGTTGCTCAGAGCCCCGTCCAACCTGACCTGGAATGGTTCCAGGGATGGGGCATCTGACACCTCTTAGGGCAACCTGGGCCAGCCTCTCGCCACAGTCAGTGTAAAAAATTTCTTCCTTCTCTGTAGTCTAAATCTCTCCTCTTTCAGTTTAAAACCATCACCCCTCGTCCTGTCACAACAGGCCCTGCTAAACAGACTGTCCCCATCTTTCAGGCCCTCTCTAAGTACTGAAAGGTTGCAAGAAGGTCTCCCCGTAGCCTTCTCTTCTCCAGGCTGAACACCCCCAACTCTCTCAGCTTTTCCTCACAGCAGAGGGTTTCCAGCCTTCTGGCCATTTTTGCGGTCCTCCTCTGGACCTGACATCCACAGGTCACCTCCGCACACGTGACAAGTTTATTTCAAGCAACAGCAGCACTTCTGCTGAGGTTTGCAGTTTGCACTTCCCTATAGCTCTTGCACTGGGTATGTGCCCATCCCTTCCATGTAGTGACTTCAAGCCACTCCTACTAAGCTTGCTATTTCTTGTGTACCTTTCAGAACTGCCTAAACAGTAGCACACCATCTCCAGGAGGCCACAGATCGAGAAACACTCAGCCAGAGGTCAGATTGGGGAAGGAGCGTGACGTAGCGTTCCATCACCAGTGTCCAAAAGCCACTGGGCAAGACAAGAAGAGCTCACAGGTGAGGCAATGGCAGAAAAAAGTTCCCAGCATTTCTAGCAAACAGAAGTTCCTCAAAAGGGTGTGACATCATCAGGGGTAAACGAAGCAGGTGGCATTTTAATTTGATTTGTTTTGCTTTTTCAAGTATTGCTTGGTCAGTTCTCGTGGTCAGTCAACCCCTGTGGTTCCTGTCTGCCAGGACAGACCCATGTACTGCACCATTAAAATACTTGGGAACATGGAGACATCCGCATGGATGTTACTGGTTGGTGAGGCTAAGAGCGGATTTTAGGAACACGTTTGAAATAACTGATTGAATGATAATTATCCTCTGGTTCTGGTAGAGGAGTATTTAGCTGAATTGTTGAGGTTGGCTAAAGCATACATGGCTCAATTTCTACCCCAGCAGCTTTGTTATCGGTAAAACTGAGGCAGTGTAAAAACTCATCATTACTTCTAAAAAGCTTTACATTTAAGAGCAGCTAATTATCGCCCAACTGGCTGTCACAGGAGATATCTGAGGAAAATCCTGGTGGTTTAGGAAACAGTGTCGGTTACTCAGCTTATGGCACTGTGTCATCAGAGCCTCTACTGAATCAGTCCCAAGGTGTCACTAGGGAGACGGTGCTCTTCTGACAGCAGTGGCCGTTTGTGACTGTTAATTCAAAACACCTCACAGGAAAAGCGATCATGCTGCTCTTCTGTTGTTGTTGGTATTTCTGTAGATGTTCCTTCTAGCACTTTAGCAGTCTGGGGCAAATGATGTTATGCAGGGAATATATACTTACTCTCAGCATCAATCTGCACTGCAGGTACCCAAGCAGCAAACTTTCCGAGGAAAGATGTGGTAACAGGACTAATCCCTGCAAATGCAGACTGGCTTGTCAAATTCCATGCGCTGAATTTTAGAGCCATACAGTTGTCTTTCTCTTCAACCTTCCGCAAAGCAAGGCCTATACTTCACAACCCTCATTTTTGAGGCATTAGAGGTGAATTAACATAGATTCATAGACTGGTTTCACTTGGAACGGACCTTAAAGATCATCTAGTTCCAACCCCCTGCCATGGGCAGGGACACCTCCCACTAGACCAGATTGCTCAAGGCCCCGTCCAGCCTGGCCTTGAGCACTTCCAGGGATGGGGCATCCAAAACTTCTCTGAGCAACCTGTTCCAGTGTCTCACTATAACAGACACACACACACACATAAAACCACATAGATCTTTCTGGATCGTGGAAAAGCTCATAAACGAATCTAATTTTTGTGTACAAAAGATAAACGGTTGAGCATAAAGCATTGTATTTCTAAGTTTTAGCTCATTAGCTTCTATTCAATCCAGGCAAGAAAACTCTCAATGGTGTTACTAAAAGATCACTGTGCTGTCAGTTTGATCCCTACAGGATGTGCCCACCTCAGAGAAAATACCCTTTGAGGCTCATTGGCTGCCTCAGCAGAGAGGTCAAGGATCGAGTGGGTGGTGGAATCTTTCATATCTACACATCTCTGAAGGTAAATCCAGGGGAGGGGGGCACATTAATGCAAACACTGCTGCATGTATCTTACTGCTGAATAAAAGCGTTATTTTCAGATGTTGTCAGTCTCCGGCCTGACGCAGATATTAAATTCACATAATCTCTCTTTAAAAAGTGCCTGTGCAACTAGATTTGGAACTACATTGTACCTTGTGATGAAATTTCTTTTTTTTTTTTTTAGAGCTGAAAAGCAGGCAGGTGGTTACGAACGTGTCTTAAGCTGTTTCCCCAGCCTGAAATGTAAGTACTGTTTGAAAACATTTAGGGAAGTAGAACATCTTAGTAGGAGCCACGGCAACTTTTCATGAATTTATTTTAGCTTGCATCAGTATTCTGAGCAGCAAGGATTATAATTTAGTAGAGAGAGTCTCATTGGGAGAGGGGATTGAAGGCGTCGGAGGCAGCACCCCGTGAGTTGACAGGGATGCTAATATAGCCACGGCAGAAGTTTAGAGAGCAGATCAGAGCAGCTGGGTGGGCTGATAGAGAGGATCAGGGCAGCCCAGAGGAGCAGTAAGAGGATCCAAATAAGTGGATTAGTAGCATACCAAAGCACACATTACTTTTAGTTTTCGAACTCCCATTGATTTTAGTGCAAGTGCATTTACTAATGTGTGGCAGGAGAAACGGAAGAGGATCAAGGCAGAATCGAGACACAGAGAGCAGCTCCCTGTGGCAAGCTGGGAACGGCGAGAAGGCTGGGCTGGGGAGGCACCACTTAACGTCCCCACATCAGTCTCAGTCAGGACTTAACGGAGGATCGCTGTTGTCTGGGCTGCTTCATGTGCGGCCTCAAGGAGCTGTCTAGCGTTGCTAAATGCTATTGTTCCTGCAGCTGATTCTGCATTCATTTTCCGTCCGTAGCTCCGGTGACTGACTCTTTCCGTGGCTGCGCTCCTCCATCTGCCTTTGGCTGGTCTGACTGAAGCAAACTGACACAAAAATGGAGGTATGATTAGTAGCATGGCCCTCCTTGAACTATTCCTAGCAGGGGACTCACTGGGCTGCTGGACCCCAAGCTGAGCTTGCCACAGTTTGTGCCTGCAGCGTTCATCAGAAGTGGGACTGCTCACCCTACCGCTTACCCTAGCTGTGCTCAGGCCTCCATGATCAACAGCAACTCCTGAAATACCCACAGCTCAAAGGTGCCCTTGCCCAGAATGCCAGCCTGGCTTTACACTTCACCTCTTGCGACAGAGGTGGTAGCAATGCAAAGACACATCCAGGCGAAGATTTCTAAGCACTGTTACTCTTTATATAGCACAAAACCCCCAAGTTGTAGGCAAAACAATGAGCCCTACTCACACTGCCCTCAGTTCCCTTGAAGCACCTTGGGTTGTAAGTGGGAGGCAGGACAAAATTTGTGCAGCTCCTGAATTCTCCATGGTGCAGGGAAGCACAGGACACGTACGGACGTGGGCAGGCATTTCTACTCTTCCTCAGCAGCTTTTATTAGCTTTTGTTGAGGCCTTTTCTTCTTTATCCTCCAACCACATCTGTTGCTTAGACACCTCAGTTTCCCCACTCACCCCTCCCAGAATTCAAATCCGAAGCCTGGTTTGCCCTAGGGGAGAATTAATATCTTAATATCCAATTATCCTACAAGTACTTGATCAGAGCGGATGACCATCAAACTCTGACTCATGGTCACTGCCCTTCCTTGCAGTCTCAGCCCAAGCTACACACAAAATGCCAGCAGGGAGGACAAGCCCAGCCTTGCAGCTAAACTGGGGTTTGCTTTCTGGTACAGAAATATACAGAGGGTTTGTAACTGCACACACAAAGAACACTTTGTACGGAGATTCAGTTATATTCTTTATTGTTGAAACAGTTCTGGAATGTTTTGGTCTCCCTGAGCTGGCAAACGGATGAAAACACTGGTCTATCTTGTAGCTTTTTATTTGAAATCGATATGGGAAAGATTTAACAAGCAGAAGAATAGGCAAGAAAGCATTTCAAGATAGTGTCCTGAAGGAAAGAGAGAGTAAGGATACAGACATAATAAGGTGTCAAGTACCATCTGAAAAGGTACAGGAAAAACCAATTTAACTGCACTTCAGACCTCTTTGGGACATCCAGAAACCTACCCCGGTAATGACCCAGTCCTTGGATATGCCAGCGCGAAAGCCCCCTGAAAGGGAAGGTGTGTAGGAAGGCAGCATGGCATCACCATGACCTGTTGTCAAGTTTGGAGCTGAGCGAAAGCACTGTCTACATGTTCTGTCTACATGGAAACCTGCAAGGGAAAAATCGCTGCCGCAGTTAATAACATCCTCAACAACATTCATTACATGAAACTAACCAAAATAGGTAACCTATTAACCTGTCACCTCTGCAGCTCCTGATCTCCAGCTTACCCCCTCACCCTTCTCCTGCTTTCTACCACCACGGTGAACGTCCTCAGGTTCCAAGACACACAGTAATCACGGCACCGTTAATGTGACAGTCGCAGCCTCTTCCCGCTTCTCCCGGCCTCACGTGGATTCCTTGACACGAAGCCTAAAGCCTCCGATCAAATCATCGAGTTCGTGAGGCTTTCTTTGTCCAGTAGAAAAGCTGAAGGAGCTCTTCGTACGCCCATATAATTCTCCGCAGCTTTAGGATTCGTCACTCTTCTTTGTCCTACACCACCCTACTTTCTGAATAATAATCAAAATATTGTAATTAACTGGACATACCCGTGAGCCTGGAAGCAACGAAAAAGTCTGGGGCGTCCTGATGTGAAGAGCACCGCTGCTGTTAACACTGAAGTATTACTGGATTAATTATATTTAATTGGCTAGCTCATGATCAGGCATCTGAAATGAAGAAAAGAAAAAAGCAGTTTACACACCAGCAAATTATTGGGAAAATTAGAATGAGGAGGGGCTATTTTGAAAGTAACTTGCAGCATAATAAAATGGTAACTAGGAAATACTCGGGGATAATCATACTGACTTGGGATACATCACAAGATAAAGCCCTTAATTAGTCGGCTAATTTCACGGCATTTTGAAAAACACATTAGTCAAATAAAGTAACACTAAAAACTCAATTAATGGTTTGATTGAGGAAATACTTTGTGACTACTCATGACTATATACGAAATGCTCTGAATTTTCCATATTTCCACCAGAAAAAAGAGGAACTATGGGTTCTTAATATGCAGTGATAAGGATCCGATCCTGAGACATGAACTGAAACAGAAAATGAAATCAAAAGCCGGTTGCCCCTCGGAGCCAGCGCACTTCATCCCGAGTCACTTGGCTGTCAGAGCGATGCAGCCGGCGACTGTCGAGGGTGGCACAAGGCAACCATTCTAAGGGAATAAAGACAACTTTCATCTCCGGGTTTCTCCAGCTAGAATAATGCGATGGTGGCCCGTGACAAACGAGCAGATGATCCAAGTCCAGCCGTAGGATACTCACCCCAAACCGCCCCACAACAGGCTCACCACTCTCTCTACCTGGCAGCTTCTGAGCTCTTGAAGGAGGTGGGTGTTTTAAGTCATGACAGAGAAAAGTTAGCAATGCAAGACAGAACGCTTGGGTTGCAGCTACCGGCTGCACCTCCATGTTGCGTGGGTAACTAGAAGACTCTGACCTACAGTCACCTTGTCCTAATTTCTAGTTCACTTTTACGCAGATGAGATGACAGGATGGGGGCCCAGGTACCCAAACGGGCTAATACTTTCATAAATGAAAATCGCCAAGATTTACTCATCTGAGTAACCATGATTAGGTCATTTTCAGGATCAGGCTTACTCTGCGTATAGGAAAGAATGAATCTCTAATTCACAGGTAGCAAAACGAGAAAAATTACTGGAAAGGGGGATGTGCTAACTCTCGTAAAACGTTACTTGAAACAGCAGCGTCCAGCGTTCGGCCTCAAATGCCATCTCAAATCATGAGCGTCCCTTTAAGCGGAAAAATCCAAAACAGAGAAGGAAGAACTAAAAGGAGAAAGAGCGCAGCTGATAAAACACTGCCATGGATTCTTCATCAATTACACCCCAAAACATTTCACTAAATTGACTAACGGAGGAAAACAGAGCAGAACTTTTTATTTTTTGAAGCACATTCCTTTGGCAAACGCAGGATAAAGGTCATCATGTGAGCGGAGCCGTAAATGAAGGCCTTATGCTTTATAAAAATTCTCCTTTTGTCCCAGGAAGGATGAGAGTCAAACGCGACAGTCTCAGCAGCACTCGAAGTCTTGTAAGCAAAGTTAGCAGACAGGAGTCAGCAGACTGGAGAGGACAAAAAAAGTAAAAAGAGAAAATACGCTTTTTATACACAAAACTCAGGCGCGCTGCTGCTGCATTTCAGACCTGACTTCGCTGCGCTGTACCAGAGATTAATTGGACCCACACAATTTAGCAAACAGCGTATGACATCCACCTGCCTCTGCTGCTTCAGCATCCTCCCAAAAATATATAATGCAGGATTTTTAAATAGTACGTTAGCCCAGTTTCCTTTCACAAAGTCTTACAGCAAAGTTTAGGAAAATTCCAAAAGTAGCATATTGATTGCCTCTGGGATTTTCCACTTAGCAATTTAATAGAAAATTACACCCTCACCCAATCTGTGAGGTTTCCATAACCTCCCTCATGAATTTAATTTTCCAGAGTCTAATAAATTTCACCATTAGGCGTATTTGCTGATATTGCTTCACCATTAAAGCCCATTTCCCGATTTTGCCTTCCAGAACCAGGTACACTCTCTGCGTGGCGTCTGGACAACACCTCGCACTAGAAAATTCGGGTCTGACCGTGCCTACACACGCAGTTACGATACAAATCACTGTTGTTAGTATTCAATTTGCTTTCCCCCTTGCTAATTTTAGGTTGTTATCCCAAGTTGATCGGGTCAGCCAAGATTACTGGAGCCAGTGGGATTCTCCTGGGCGCTGCGCGAGGGAAGATCTGCACTTGCATCTGTTGGAGTAGGCGTACGCGAGTATCACATACTCTTCCCCTTGTCACAACACAGCCTGACTACACGTAAAACACAAGATGACGACCGGGAGCCGTGTTTTCGCTCGTCGGTAGTCGCAACTGTGAAATTAGCCTGGGTCCTTCCTCTACAGGCAACAGGCAAACGCGCTCTGGACTGCAAAAAAAGAAAAGAAGGTACACAAACTAATTTAAGCAAAAGCACTCTTGACTGTAAGGAAAAGCCACCACACCAGAAACCAGTTTGGTACGGTGAGCGAAGGGGAAGTGCGGTTGGAGAAGGCGTCAAGTGGCGAATAAACCCAAGCCCCGGTCTTGGCTGTGTTGGGGACACCGGTCCAGCTGCGGGGACCCGCTGGTGACCAGCCGAGGATGGCCAAGCCCCCTAAACCTCAATCCTCGCAGGGACCGAGCCTCGTCCTCTGGCTCGGCTGTGCCAAGCTCGGTGTCTCCGCCGCTCTCCGGGGGCCTTGGGCCGCGACACCGCGCCGAGAATTCCCGTCAAACACGACAACGAGCAGCCGGCGGCGGCTCTGGGCTCTGCCAGCGACAAGTTCAGCCCCATCCCCGCCGCGGCTCGGCCCCTCCGGGCCCCCTGCGCCGGGCGCTGGCGCCAGGCCGCGCCCCGAGGCCGCGGCTCCCGGCCCGGG